>JZLH01S0104037.1:0-13758 GCA_001188425.1 Eucidaris tribuloides
GGAGATATAATCGTCACCTGTCTATACAAGATTGTAGGAAGTACTAGAGGCCTCGAATATCTCTTCTATTAGAGGCAGTTACACATGATTATATTTGAATAATAAGTAAATAATGTGTGATTAACTGATTCTTGGTGATTTTATATTGAAGATTTGATGATGATGATGATGATGAGATGATGATTGATGATGATTGATATGATTGATGATTATAAAGATTTTGATAATAGAGAAGTAAGTTTATCAGTCAGTGAATGTTAGGTGTATTCTGTCTGTATTAAATGGTATCATAGATTACTTCTAATTGAACGATGATATTGATAATGAAGGAAATTTATTTTAATGTGCATTACACTATTAATAAACTGATATTTCTGGTTTTATTCGATATCTTGATTTAGTGCTCATAATGATTTCTTGTGTTACTATGCTTCAACCCTTTGGAATCTGTTCCTTTGTTATCAGAATCATTTTTATGCTTGTAAAGGGTGGACTATGTTTCTCTAACAATGTTATTTCTTTCCTTCATTATTTCCTTGTTCCGCAGTATTACAGACAGAGTACCGAATTGGGTCATCTCAGTCTGTACAGTCTTGATATTCGCTCATTTCGTTATCATATTGTATAAGATTCAGGCCGATACAACTTGCAAAACAATCATTATGATGTCAATTAAAGCGGTGCGCTGGATATTGGTCTGCTGATTCAATTACTATTCTCTTGTTACTTACTGCTCACTTGACCAGTTAGTACTTATAACTTTCCACTTCAAATAATTTAATACTGAGCTGACTGGCATCACTGCCTAGCATCTATTCGGTCTATATGCTACTACTGTGCTAGATATTTACTTAATGTCTACTGCTGCTTTGTTCTTATTACTGTCTACCTATTCCATTGCCACTGATCTGTGGTGCACTTACTACTTCTATCTACTTATCTACATAACTTCTTACTACCTATATCTCTGACTGCTACTAACTACTACTACTACTACTTCCTACTACTACTACTACTACACTACTATACTTATCTACTACTTACTTACTTACTACTGACTACTATTCTTTTACTACTTTACTACTTATATGATTCTACCTACCATACTACTGATACTTACTTACTTACTACTAGTTCTATCTACTACACACCTGTACTACTACTTTATGTATTTTCTTACTAGTGTTCTTACTGCTACTCTTTCTATCTTTCGTAAATTACCTTACTTTTCTGTTACTTGTCTCCTGATTAATTGGATGGCTGGAATGGTGTCCGAGTTGGCGAATTCTAGCAAGAAACTAAAATTGTTTGAAGGTTTCGTAATGCATAGTTTCCGTTCGTCCGAGTCGCAAGTTTATATGGAGCTTTAAGATTTTATGTCCTATTAAACTAATTATTTTTATAGAGTATCATGATGGCATCATGTCTATATGTCATATCCTAAATGCGTAAGAATTTCCTCTTGTATTCTTCTACCTAATCTCTAATTGTTTTATTTTAATTTTGAATGAATCTGTATTAAACTCTATTGTTTGGTAATTATTTTATATCAATTCTCACATTAATACATATTGGTTTCGTGAAAAGAACAAATAATGGCAAATTCATATATTCTTATTGAATATGCCCTGAGCTCACATTTATCATCAGTTGTTAGTCATTCAGCACTTTATATTACTGTGGCAAGACATGCCAATTGGATCTGAAAACACAAATATCGGGTGAATATATTCTAGACAAAGGCCTGGCCTGTTTCCGCGATTTTTATGTTCGTAGGTGGGGGGGCTAGATCTTGTTGCGTCATCTCGGACGTTTAGATAGCCGTATTTCTAAGAATTCTTAACACCCGAACCGTATTTATAGTAGAATCATCTTGGAACTGCGTCATTCATTAAATATATTCCTTCAACGATTTGCAATTTGAATTTGATGACTAGCTAAAACCCCAGAACTTGTTTATACCAACTTACAACATTGGGATCCTGTGTTTCAGAACCGGGAATTAAATCATATAATTTACCATCAACATTGCATCTGTGTCGTTATTAACCATGTTATGAATAACAACATGCCGAGAGACCTGAAAAACTAATGCATAAATGACGCATCGGCCCATGCAGTGGCATTGTGTGGACCGGAACCTGGCTGATAAAAGGAATGCATCTCTAAAAATAGTTGGAAAACTTCCATTTTAAATTATGAGATGCAACACAGAGGCAGTTTAGATTTGTCAGTCAGCAGGGGTACAGAGAAAACGACTAGAACAAGAAACGGGATGGTGACCAGGGACTATTAAGAGAGAAGATAACACCTTACGCAATAAAACAATAAATGGAGGTCTAATCAAGGAAATGCGATAAAAAGAGCCGATTCGGATTTCGCCAACAGAATCAGACAAGAATGGTAGGAAGTAACTGGAGCCACGAATCTTTTCTTATTAGAGGGGCAAGTACACGATGATAATGCGAAGATACAAATATGTGATAATGATCTTTTGTTGATGATAAGTGAATGAGAGAGATATGAAAGCTATGATGATTGATGATGATGATGATAATGAGATAAAGAAAAGAAGTTTATTACTGAATGTTAGGTACTGCTGATTATATCATCGATTATCAGAAGAGGTTATATAATGATGGTAATTGATTTTAATGTCATTTACACATTAAAAAAACGATATTCGTTACGGAACGTATTTAGTGGCCATAATGATCTCGGTGTGTACAATCTCACCCTATTGAACCGGTTCTTGTGATCAAATCAAGTTTATTTGCGAAAGGGGGACTATGTTTCTACAAGTTATCTGTGTCCTTATTTATTTCCTTGGTCGCATTTATACAGACAGAGGTACCAATGCATTCTCAGCTGTACATGTCGTATATCCTATTCGTTTACAATATTGTATAAGATAGGCCAACAACTGCAAAACAATCCATATGATCAATTAAACGGCGCTGATTTGGCTGGCTGAATCAATTCACTACCTCATTGTAAGTATCGCTGCCACTACCAGTAGTACTTATTACTTTACTCAATATAATACTGCCATACCCTGCAACTGCTACATCTATCGTGTCTATTACTTACTAGCTGTGCTAATATTACTAATTCTACTGCTGCTCGCTCGATCACTACTTCACCTGCTTCCATTGTCACTATCAGCAGCTGAACTACTTAACTACTATCTACTACTACTCTACTACTACTATACCTACACTACTAGCTACTACAAATGATAATAATACTACTACTAACACTACTTACACTACTACTACTACTACTACTACTACTAGCTCTATACGACTATAAGTTACTACTACTACTGTAACTTACTACTACTACTATTACTATACAGCTTCTACTTCTATACTACTACTACTACTAACATACTACCTACTAATAACTTCTACTAGCTACTATACTACTACTGACTACTACTAAACTTCTAGCTACTAACCTACTACTACTACTCACTAACTACTACTTATATACGTCTACTACTGTACTACTATACTACTAACTACTACTACTACGTACTACACTAACTACTACACCTTAACTGACGACTAGCTACTATCTCACTACTACTACTACTACTGCTGTCTGCTGCTGGCTGATTGACGATAGCAAATGTGATGGAATGAATTGCTGCCGGGTTAAGCAAATCGTAAGAAGAAAACGTCTGAAATTATTTAAAGGTGGTTAGAAGCAAGTTTCCGTGCTCCGAGTCGGCAGGTAAGGACTTTAAGATTTTATTCCATTAAACTAAATTATTTATACATGATAGCACATGTTCGAAGTCATACCAAACAAAGATTTCCTCTGTATCCTACCAACCAAATTTATGAACGGATTAAACCAAGACATAATATATCAATTCACATAAACAATGGTTCGTGATAAGAACAAAAAAGGGAAATAATATCATAATATGCCTACTCACATTTTACATTCAGTTAGTCATATCATACCTTATAACGCAAACATGCCAATGAGGCTGAAAACACAAATTCGGTGAATATACAAGACAAAGCCGCCTGTCCGTGACTTTTATTCGAGGGGGCGTAGGAACTTGCGGCCACTGACGTAAAGAGCGCTATTCAAGAATCACCCCGAACGTATTATATAGAATATCTGTGGAACTCCATCATAATAATCCTTCAAACGCATTTGCAATTCTGAATTTGATGACTAGGCTAAACCCAGACTGTTTATAGCCCTCTATCACACCTTGGGATCAATGTTAGCAAAACGGAAATTAACTCATAATAATTGTACCAACATTTGCATTCGTGTCGTTATTAACGATTTATCCTATGAATAACAACATGTCGCAGAAGACTGAAACTAGAATGAAAAATGACTACGGCCCATGCAAGTGGCTTGGTGTGAACGAGAACCTGCTGCGTTGAAGGAATGCATCAAAACCAAAGTGGAAAGCGTCTTTCAAAGATGAGATCACATGAGCCGTAAGAATTTTTCCAGTCCACAAGGGTACGGAAACGACTGTTATAAAGAAACTGATGGTGACAGGGAATATCAAGAAATCTGAAGATGAACCACTTAACCAGTCTCAAAAGAAGTGAATAGTTTTGATCATGCAAGGATACCAAAAAAGTAGCCGATTCGGATTAATTCTCACTTGGACCCCACCCTGACCCCACCCACATGAGACGATTATTCTCGCCTTCCAGAAATTGTGTCCCGCCCCCCCGCCACGTTCAAAATGGATTGCGCCCGTAAATCTTGAATCATCCTATAGTCTATTTTTATGCAGAATTACTCAGACACGGTGCGAGTTTTTGAAGCGTTTTGGTTTTTTATTCTAGTGTTGTTGTTTAAGTCGTTATTGAGTTTCAAATTCATAGATACAAAGCAAGACAATCGATAAAGAAATTACAATATACAAATGAAAAAATGGCATGTAAAATAAAACATAATATACTAGTATACCCTAAAATTATTCAAAGACTTTATAAGACGAGGCCCAGAAAATAAATAGGACCCTGATCGACAGATAAAAAGAGCGAATGTACGTGCATCTCATACAACAGGAGTGACAAACAGGGAGAGGCGACGACCGACTAGCGGCGCGATCCGCCCCGAGAAGGCGGCACACACACCAAAAAAACAAACCCACAAAACAAAACGTTACACGCACCACATAACTATCTACACACACCACACACACACTGCCACACAATGAGGCGACTCACCACACCCACATCGCACACACACACCACAGCCACACACACACACACCACACACACACACACACCCACACAACACACGTCACACACACCCCATGTCACACAAACACCATACAACTACACATCACTCACGAAAGGTAGCCGCCGGCCGCAAGCGACCCAAAAACGCATTGTGCTACAGTGAACGCGTTTGTAATCACGATCCGCTGGCCAAATATTCAATGCAGGGAAAGAGAGTTCGCCGAAAAAAAAACCGAGAAAAAAATAGGATACCTCATCAAAGACATGCGGTAGCATATCCTTTGAAAAGTTCACTTGTGTAGAAATCTAACTACCGGTCCTTTAGTATGCCAGAATAACTGAATGCGTGGTTTGTGCAGATTGAGGCCAACGACACACAGGACCTAACCCCGCCCTCCAAGACGGGTCAAAAAATATTTTACGGGTGCCCCCCCCCCACCACAGCGGGGTCGCCCACTAAATCCGTGAATGGGGGGTCTAGGTAGATGTTCAGAAAGCATAAAATTACAGTCTTCGGAGCTAAGGAGCCCTGAAATGGGAGTATAAACGACTGAGGCAGTGGCGTCGACGCCGTGTTTTGGATGGGGGGGGAAATGCAAAAAACTGCAACAAAAATTTCGCAGCCAATTGCTGTAGGCTCCTCCCACAGGATTTTGGCGAGCGGAACGGAGCGCGAAAAACTACAATTGTCTCACGTTTAGTAGCATTTTAATTCAAATCAATCAAAGTTTATTTATTACAACTCATGACATCAAAAATACATTTTTTAACAATATTACATAAAGTGAAATAAATTAAAAATAAATATCACAAAACCATGTATAAAAATATGAGAGTGTAAGGGGTGGAAGCCGAGAAAGGAGGAGACTCCTTTTATAAGCGCTAACACGGGAAAAAACAGAAGATATTGCATGTATAAAAACATAATAAATGACAAAAAAATACACACGTAAAAAACAAAAGAACAACAACAGACATAATGCCTAATAGATTTTTCACAAATGTAATCAAATGATTTTGCTCCAGTAGGAATTGTTTGTATTGTATTTAAAACATGAATGATTTACCTTGATTTACAAAATCAGGGCGTTATATTTTTTGCGTATCTTGGTGTCCTTTAAAAACAATGAATTTCTCATGCATGTTATGTTCTAATTTTTGATGCTGTAATTGACTACATTTCTTGTAATTGTAATTATTGAACATCTGTGTTGAGAAGTTGAGAGTAAAACAATTGTTGATGAAAAGCCGGAAGTTGTCCAGAAAACACAGAAACATAAAAACAGGCAATATGAAACATTTCCCATTTAATATTTTTAATGCATGAAATAAAAGCTTGAATGGGCATACAATCGGAATGATAATAATACGCATTGTTTCTTTTGAGTCATAATCTGTCTATATCATCTTTGGCTGCGAATTTATCCAGCAATAATACAATCATTAAATATTCGGTGTTATCAAGTATATATAACATCCGGGGTAGTTTGTCCGGTGTCGTTGTCCTAGGGGGGACTTGTCCGGGGGTAGTTGTCTAGGGGGGAATTGGTCATGGGGAATTGTTGGGGTATTGTCAGGGTAGTGTGTCCTAGGGTGGAATTGCCGGGGGAGTAGTTGTTCCTAGGGGGAATTGTCCTAGGAATTGCCTGGAGTAGTTGTCCGGGGCTAGTTGTCCTAGGGGGAATTGTCCGGGGGTAGTTGTCCCCTAGGGGGGATTGTCTCCGGGGTAGTTCCTGGGTGTAGTTTGTCCAGTGGGGGGAATGTCCTCCGGGTAGTTGTCCTAGGGGTAGTTGTCTAGGGGAGTTGTCCTAGGGAATTGTCCTGGGTAGTGTTTGTCCTGTGGGGTAGTTGTCCTAGGGATGTCCTGGGGGAGTTGGTCCTCCGGGGGAATTGTCCTAGGGGAATTGCGCTGGGGTAGTGTGTCTGGGGGTAGTTGTCCTAGGGGGATTGTCCCTCCGGGGTAGTTGTCCGCGGGGGGTAGTTGTCCGCCGGGTGGTATGTCCTAGGGATTGTCGCTGGGGGTAGTTGTCGGCTGAGGGGGTAGTGTCCTATAGGGGAATTGTCCTCGGGGGAATTGTCCTGAGGGGTAGTTGTCCTGCGGGGTAGTTGTCCTAGGGGGGAATTGTCCTCGGGGGGAATTGTCCTGGGGGTAGTTGTCCTGCGGGGTAGTTGTCCTAGGGGGAATTGTCCTAGGGGGAATTGTCCTCCGGGGGAATTGTCCGGGTGGTAGTTGTCTGGGGGGTAGTTGTCCAGGGGGTAGTTGTCCTAGAACCGAAAAAAATTGTTAAAATCAAAATGTTGAATACACAAATGAGCAAGAACATTTTGGAAATACTTTTACGATTTATATATTGCATAATACTCTTCGGTTTTCTGGCTATAAATTAAGTGAAATTTTCTCATATAAAAGAAGATATTTCAAATTATTCTGTTTGGAATTGATACTGAACAAAACTGGACCAAATGCAGAGCACTCCCGCTTCCACCTCCATGCACTGTAGATCACAAGTGTTTCTTACCATTTGTGCTTTTGTATTTAACCCGGGTTGTCACATCGTCAAGCATATTCTGCTCACCGTGTCAACCCCTGCCACTAATTTCTTTTCTTACCCAATGCTTCATTATGAAAATTCACTTGATATCTTTTGTTTCTAATCAACTTTGCAATCAGCATGTTTTGTTGTTTAAATTCCTATAATCTGATTTAAAGTTTCAAATCGGTTTACATGTAGATTCCGTAATGAAAAATGTTGATTCAGTCAATTGTAATTTGTATATTTTGATGCCTTTATAATGTTTGAAAAAGTTGCAGAAATAAATAAAATGAAGAAAAAAGAGACCTTGATCTTTTGTACGACCTGTTGGCATGGAAGCGCCGCAGAAAAGTAATATTCGGGATAAGACAGGGGTTTCTCATATTTTAACTCCAGAGAAATTTTCAATTAGAACCAACAGATGACTCAAATGTGCTTAAATTGACTATTCATCTCTGTTTAATTCAGTCAAGTTATAGTGAAATTATGTTTCCCTTTTCTCCCAAATGATCAATTCTAACAGTTTTTGGCAGTATCTCGTCAGGCCATTTTTAAATTTAAGTATAAGCACCTATATTCCATACGCATTGTATAGCGACATACATGACAATAATCACTAACTTCCCTTTAAATTCCAATCAGTGACACTAAAATAATGCAAAATGAGTTGAATAAATGCTTTCTAGCTTAAACATATTCCTGGCAGAATGAAAATGATTATATTTTATAGGTCAGCTGACATAGCATGGTGGGCTCGCCTTGCACTCTCAATAAGCTCATACGAGCTCGCTGTCGCTCGGGACAGGCTCATGAAACTCGCCTGAAGCGCCGTACTCGTCTGACCTCGTCCTAATCTTCGTGCGGTATCTCAGTCTGACTCGCACAGAATCGTGTGCTCGTACACACTCCTTGGAAACTCGTTGTCATCCATATACTTGAGAGGTGGTGATTATTACCGATTATTAAGGGCAGTTGGCAGCTTGTCACGAGTAATGGCGAGTATATACTGAGTTTAGCTCTGAGTTATAGCGAATACCAACTGGGGAAGTTGCTGCGAGTTAGAAATTTTTTAAACCTGTTAAAAATTTTGGACCTGCTGCATGCTGACTCTCAAGGAAGAGTGGGTGGCCGATATGTCGCGGAGTTATCCCGAGTTACATGGATGAGCTTTTCGCGAGTTATCGCGAGTTGTCGCAGATTCCTATTAAGGGCAACTCGCCACAACCGCCATAACTCGCTAACTACAACTCGCTAATGGGAACGTAGCAATTTATCTTATAACCAATAAATTTTATGTAACATCTAATTATCAATACATAAATGATTGTGAAAACATAAAACATAACCCCCAAATCAGGCTACTCTGTAGGCTTTGTATGAAATACCTAGAACACTGTGGTAAGCAACATGCTGTCCCGCTGGTTTACTACCCAGACTGCATTATTTTGGTGACAAGGATATTTTGTCATCACAACTTTTCTTAACGTTCTTCTGGTGTAGAGTTTGTACTCGGGTTATGTATGTATGTTTGTATGCCTTCTAAGGATTTATCATCGGCATCAAAGTTTAATGACAAGCCATAAAAAAGTTGAGGTTTTGTAGACCAACGACACCAAAACACAATAAATCAGTCCGAATCAGACATTTCTGCCTCGGTGGATTGCGAATCATCAGATTCTGATGAATCCTCTCTCCTCCTGTGCACATAATCATTCTCTTCACTCTTGCTCTCATCTTCGTCGCTCTCTTCAGCTAAAGTTGATACGGTTAGGTGCGTTGGGAGAGCATGTCGTGTTTGGCGAACAGGGTGGCAGCTGGGACCACCCACCAGCTCCCAGCCATGCCCAAGTGGCGAGGGGTGGTGCTTCATCGAGGGATGACGAATAAGATATGCCAAGTACTTTGCGCGGAAGCACTGGTGACGTTGGCTATCTGAATCTGGAGGGAGACGGACAAATGATTTGTTCTTTAGTGACTTGGCTGCACGGGCCTCAGCCATGGTTCATCTATTTTCCCTGGTTAAAAACTACCATAGATACCATGGTACTTTTGCGGTATTACCATGGTATTACCATGGTACATCGCCAAGAACCATGGATTTCATGGTACTGATGGTACTTTGAACAAATACCATGGTAATTCCGTGGTACTGTTATGGTACTTTTAAGGTACATTATCAATGTGCCATAGTTGGGTCATCTGGAGCACTTCCGTGACCGTGGAGCGCGAAGGTCCGTTCCTCGGCGGATTTGTCTTCTTAGAGGTCTAAATCAAAAATTTAGCGGGTATGCCAGTTGCAAAAGTGTGGGCGGAATTCAGGAGACCCCAAAATCCAAAATGGCCGCCGGCGGCCATTTTGAACAATACATTATTGGTTGTTTGGCCTACAGCGCTCTCAGAATATTGATTCTGGGATTTCCGAGGTCAAGAAATCTAAATCCGAGGTCAATTTGATGATTTGACTTAGTCTTGCCCCTCAAATCCATGATGACAGCCAATTTGGGGGTCACGAAGGTCAAATGTACAATTTCATAGTACATGTTTAATATTGGGCTATAATAAAAGCTCTGATTACACTGAATTTAGTGATGGGCAATTAGAATATTCGAAATGTATGCTTAATATTCAGAGGAAACATTTTGTCGCATATATAATTACCCCAAATCCAAAATGGCAACCGGCAGCCATTTTGAAAATAACATTTTCGTTAGTTTTTCCAACAGGTAGCTCAAAGTTAGGGTTTTGGGGTTTTAGTGGTCAAAGAGTTCAGATTCAATGATAATTTGATGATTTGAAATAGTTTTGGCCCTCAAATCCAAAATAGTTGGCGATTTGGAGGTCACAGAGGTCAATTCTTGAATTTAAACTCATAAAATTCACAAACAAAATTCAAACTCCACACTTTTAGTGAAAGCCATGATAACACTAAATTAAAGGCTTTATATTTTATTTCCCAATTTTTCCGTTTTGGTAACAGCATGCATCATTTTACTGAGTCAGTGTGTAAATAGTGGATCATGATGGGGTTACTGGAGATGACCCAAAGAACGAATAGATGGGTATGAATAATTTTCCAGTAAGTTACTCAATTCAAACGCTCAAATGAGTTCTCAACTAGTCATACTAAGTTGTATTATCAAGGCACTGAATCAGATATTTTGGCCGTTTAAGCAGAATATATTGGTATTGGTGTATGTTTATACACTTCAGTGATAAAAGTTAATGAGAATCAACAGACCTAGATGGACGGTAGCATTCTGCTTATCGTTAAAAATAAATTCACGGTAAATTCATTATAGTTCTACAGAAATAACAAGCCATCAGTGATGTGGTGCTCATCTGGCATCCTGTAAAGAAATTCAAGCATTTTTTAAAAATTTTCTCCAAAGTAACTGTAATGAATAAATAACAAGTGTATTTGGAAATCGAAAATTGCAGGAAAGAAGCACTTTTAGTGGTTTTCAAACAAATTTTACATAAATTAGAATAACTTATTTTCTGGACAAAATTTCAACATTCCACAAAGAAAGTCTGTGTACCTCATGTACCTCTACCTGATGAAAAAAAAATCAAAATCGTTCGATAAAGGAGGGAGAAAAAGCATATTTGTGATTGTCGATAAATGTCGAATAAATTAGCGTCAGTAATATCAGAGACAAAATCTAACTAGATTTTAATTCGTCACTAAGACGAATTGGTGATCCGCGTAAACGCTCCATTCACTTAATCTAAGAAAAAAAATGTGGCAAACAATCTATATCAAGAATGATTGCTTGCTGAAATATGTCTCTCATCACCTAACATTCTCCATCAAACATCAATTCAAAATTCGACGTGCGCGTACGCGTTCGTCGCGACGCGTGAACGGTTATGATTAGGGCCAGTGATGACCTTTGACCTGAAGTTACTGTGTACCAACTTTGATTATCTTACTCGATTCCAGTCATGAGGTATGCGCGAAATACGATTTTCTTGGTGACGTCGCAGATGATGTCATAAGTATTCTTCATGTAAAGTAATGTCTGTACTGTTATATACGGATCATAAGCTATCAGAATGACCAATGCTAGGTAGGGGTCATCGTTTATTCTTGAGAAAAATGACTGATTTAAGAGTTAATACTTAAACGTACGCGTACGCGTTCGTCGTGACTCCCGCACGCATATGATGAGCACCAGTGATGACCTTTGACCTAAAGTTACTGTGTACCAGGTTTGGTGATTTTACTCTACTCCAGTCATGAGATATGCGCAAAACACGATTTTTCTTTGTGACGTCATAGATGACATCACAACACTGTCATAGACAGTGATATCTGAAACCTTATCTACGCATCATAGGCTATCAGAATAAGCAATAAAAAGTAGGGGTCACCGTTAATTCTAGAGAGTTATCAGTGATTTAAAAATGCCCATCTTTCACTACGCGCGCAATGCGCGCGCATTTATATTTTTTGGGCATATAAGCAATATTTTGTGTCCTGAGGGTCGGGAAAGTGTTCTAAACGATGTAGAATTCAGTCAGACATCTAAATCCATAAAAAAAAAATACGTTTTTCGGTCGGGAAAGGGGTGCGCGCGAAAAAAACGCGTGCGTACGCGCGCGCACTAAAATGCTCCAAATGACCTGAAACACATACTACCGTTAATAAGAAGTCATTTGGAGCATTTTTATTTTTTGACGCGCCCGTACACGCATGTGAAGACGCGCGCGCGCACGTGGTTTGGACCAAAAGATGACCCATGACCTGAACTTGACCCTTGCCAAGTTTGGTTGTTTTATTCGACCGCCGGCTCGAGATATTGCAAATATAGGTTAACTCTAGCTTTTTACTAATGACGTCATAGATGACGTCACGGGCAAGTGACCACACTGACAAAAATTGTGTGTTGAGGTGTTGACACTTGACATAACTATGTTAAGTTACAAGATGATTGACGATGGCGTTAATGAGATATCGTGGAAACAAGAAATGACCAGAAAGAAACACAAATAAACAAATAAAAAAGAAAATTCTGACAAACTCTATGGTGATCCGCGTTTACGCGGATCACCAAAAATTCTGTGCAGCAGTTTAATGCACTTCATGTAGCTCTACACCTCTACCTGATGAAACACACACCCATACACACAACAACAGCAACAACAACAACAACAACAAATTTGTTGATAAATGAAGAAAAAGAAGCACTTTTTTGTAATTTTCGAATAAATTTAACATACATTAACGCAGATAATTTTCTTTTCAAAATTTCAAATTTCCGTGTAGACGTTTGACGAACCTCATGTAGTTCTATACCAGACGAAAAAAAAATCAAAATCCGGTTAGCATTTTCAATGATTTCCGAATAGATTTCGCATAAATTAGCATAAATATTTTTTTGACAAATTGCAGAATTTCATGCAGAGGTTATTCGGTTTACTTTATGTAGCTCTACCTGATAAAAAAAAACAACAACATTGGTATACTAATAAAGCACAAGCTTTTGGGGGGATTTTAGAAAAATGCACATAGATTAACATATTCAATGAATTTCAAAATTCTTTATAGAACTTTTGAATCCCTCCTAGTGCTATCGTATATAGAGTGAACGGAATTGAAATCTACTGGCGTAAATCCCGGGGGATGGGGGAATGATTCTAGGACAACTACCCCCTGGACAACTACCCCCCGGACAACTACCACCCGGACAATTCCCCCCTAGGACAATTCCCCCCTAGGACAACTACCCCGCAGGACAACTACCCCCCCCCAGGACAATTCCCCCCTAGGACAATTCCCCCCTAGGACAACTACCCCCCAGGACAACTACCCCCCAGGACAATTCCTCCTAGGACAATTCCCCCTAGGACAACTACCCCCCAGGACAACTACATCCCAGGACAACCCCCCCCTAGGACAACTACCCCCTAGGACAACTACCCCCCTAGGACAACTACCCCGGAGGACAATTCCATCCTAGGACAACTACCCCCCGGACAACTACCCC
>JZLH01S0104070.1:9556-29248 GCA_001188425.1 Eucidaris tribuloides
AGTCTAATACAGTGTAATATAAGACAAATGATCCCTCTTATGATGTAGTAATACGTATTTTCGATTTTCATTTAACCGTACAGACGATGAGCAGCAATTTCCATGAAAACTTTTGACGAAAGGCGATATTTTCAGACCTGTGACGTCGAGTACATAAGTGATACGGTGCTTTGTGTCTTATTCTGTTCTTAAATTCTGCGAGTATGGCGCGGCGGGAAGTGAATATGTGTGCCATTATATACTTTTAAAGGTAGTGACAACGAATTGGAACACTTAAAATGCTCAAGCAACCAAATGAGTTGAAATTACCTAGCAGGATGGATCTCCCACGGGAGGATTTGTCTGTAAATTTGTTACTTAAGCACGGTTAAGGAGAATCAAGCTAAAATAGAGAGTATCTTAATTTTATGCGGGGACGGATAAAATAAAGCCCATAGAAGAGCCAACACAGCAGGTTTCCGGGCTACGAGTGATATGAAATTTATTTTTAGACATAGTAGACGTTTGACTAACAAGATTTTCACGCGGAAAGAAATTCACTTGGCCATAGTTTTACTTGATTCTTATGAGATGGTAGTTTCAGCCAAGTTGAGACTAACCCCAATCATGTTAAATTTACCATATAATTGCTGCAAAAATATGATTTCGTCTGTCGATTAACTGTTTAAACTCATCAAGCTGTTGGCAATGAGAACATACTTTAAATGATAGATAGTACATATTTCATGAGTGGTATATATGCAGAATGAAAAATAACGATCATTTGTTCTTTCTCCTCTCTCTTTTTTATCCAGATCGCAACTTTTGATGATATATATTGATAATTGTTGATATTCATAGAAATAAAATCCAGTAACATTTATGTGGACTGTATAATTAAATGGGAAGTTATTTAAACATTTCATTCAGCTAAAATGCATGGATTGTGTCAGCGCTTCGGTTTAGAAATAAAAAAATGCCGAATAAATGACACTCTCCTCAACTCCCGAAACCGGCTACAGAAAGGGCCTTTTGTGTGACGTCACACCCGGGATATGTCTGCCTTGCCAGCTCGTGCGACGAACTGCGTTTAACGCACAACGTTCATAAGAGCTCTCTGTCAGCTCCATACTCCTAATGTGAATTGTCAATCGATCATGACATAAATTTTGTCTCGCTCTTGGCTGAAACATATCCTCATGTCAATATGATATTGCCATATTGGCCAAAAAATTGGACAATCTCCGAAAAAAAATTCGTTTTTAACTCGCTGTGTGTGCGAGATCTGTGCTACGAAAATACCTTGAAAACAAACCCTGAAATTATAAGTTGGTTCGTCGATGAACAAATAAACGGTATTATTGTTATTCATGTTGTCTTGATAGTTTATTCAAGTTATTAAGTTTCTTTTTCTCCTTATTTTTAGTATGTCAAATAACTCAATTATTAGCAATATGCACTTCTTCAGCGTTTCGTTATCCGTTTTGTTTCAAGGTTTCGTCTGTTAATCGGTATTCGTCACTTTGCGCACCGTTATGTATTCTTTTTACTGATTGTGGTTTTTATGGTCGTCCAATTTGTTAGGATGGTCCTCCATCTATCGCATAGTGATCTCAAACGAATAAATGTTCCAGAAAGTAATGTTATTTCTCTCAACGCTGCACGTATAAGTTTAATTTAACTATTGTTGTGTTGGCTTGTTGGACTGCGTATCACGATCTGATAAACCATCTCTCTCGCGCAGGTAATGTATCCGCCAGGGGGCAGCTAGACGATCAGATTAGGTAGAACCAGGCCTGCGAGTCTGGCCAAGGCCGCTGGCGGCAAGCCCCAATACGCAGCAGCCGAGAGCATCTCTCAGCTGCCCAAAGAGCTGCATTTACCGCTGTCAAAACCGCCATTAATCCGCGTATGAATTCGTAACGCCCAGCAGAATCGCCTCGACCTTTTCCATTCACTCCTAGAATTATAGAATTTTATTCTTTATTGGTATTGAGGTGGACGTAATAATTTAGCTTAGGGCAAAGTATTAATCCCCACTACCCTTTTTCATCGGTGCAGAGAGGTAAAGTCTCCGTCTCTCAAAAGTGCAAATCGCGACCGACTTGGACCGACCTCCCAGAACAGGCAATCTTACACAGCCGGTAGCACCTTGGAGCGGTCTCTTTACCTTTACTTTTCAGCGTTTACTCACAAACAGAACATTCCTTAGAATATTAGATGGAGGATGAATGAGATGTAAAATGCAACGATGTTATATTACCGTATATTTAGTTACATAAGGGTAGAAGTATAACACAGAAGTTCAGGTTGTTTTCCAGCCTAATACTGTGTGTAGTTATGTACCTGAAGTTGCCTGCAGTCCACGAACCCATCTGTGCGTCACAGCTAAAGGCCGTTTTCAGACAGCGCAAGAGCAATTCGGCCTGAGAGTCGGGTGATGTTTATCCTCTAATTCGCTTTTATGGAAGAGTAATATTGTTAAATGGACATTCAGTATTGTATGGTTTAATTTGTAAGATAGTATTCATCGTATTTATGGTTTTTCTATTAAATGTCTCTTTAACAAGACCATGTCAGAAAAATATACCGGATTCGAACCCGCGTTATGCAGCCATCCGGGCTGCGCACATACCACCAGGCCACAACTGCGCAACGGCATTGGACACGACGTACCGAGAACAAACACCAAAGCTCACAATTTGACATTGTTATGTACAATGTCAAGGCAGAACAGCTTTATTCTCATTAAGTGAAAGGCCATCAGAGGGGGGGGGGGGGGGGCGGTGTGAAATGCGATGTAATAATATCATCTGAATGGTCCTTTCATTTAATGGATGATTAATAAAGGTGTTCTGCCTTCGGACTATTTGCATAACAAGTCAGATTTAGTGAGCTTTGGTGTTTGTTCTCGGTCGTCGGTCAATGCCGTTGGCCAGTTGTGGCCTGTGGTATTGTCGCAGCCCGGATGTGCTGTAGACCGCGGAATCGATCCTGGTTCCATTTTTCTGACATGTTTGTTAAAATTATATGAATCACGCAGTGCGATCTGAGATACAGAGAGAGACATGAATCGATTTATTAAGCGAGAACATACTTTTCAGAATAATCATCACATTACTGCTTTATAACGCACGTGTTTTATTTGGCGACTTATGTTGCTAACTTACGTAAGTTCGGGCAGCGGGCCCGTAGAGGGAAGCTTTAGATAAATAGTAAATAGATAAATAAATAACAAACAAATAATATAAATAAATAAATTAACGAATTTACAGAATAATTAATCAAAAATTACATTAATCATTCGAGTGATTGTTTGCTAACTTATTAGTTTCTTTCATAACACATGACGCTGGCCAAACCATATCCGACTCGAGGGCAAGCCTGTGGTTTCTTTAATCCTACAATACTTCTTGCTGGCGCATCGGCCAAATATACACTGGCCAGTCTTTTCAAACACATCCTTATTTGCCATACGTTCGAGAAAAAGGAATATATAGAGATTGAAGAATTTCATTTATTTTATTTTATTTCAATCACGGAAACTTGCAGTGAAATTAATAAAACAGTAATATTCTGTTGATAGAGGTCGGCCGCATTCAACGAAATTTGGACAAATATACGGGTGTATATGAGAAGCATGAAAAAAATTTTTTTGTATGTACGAGTATATGTATATAACGTCACTCTAGTTAATTTTCGTTGTAATGTAGTAATACTGTTGGATTATACAGTGTTATGTGTTTTTACATGTAATTTAGAGTTGTTGTGTTTGGTTAATTGTATGAAAGTAACGTAATGTTTGTAAGGCGTTTCCCGCCGCAGGCGCTTGAGTTTTAGGCGAAATATGCCTCTTTCCATTTCATATATTATAATTATATTGTATCAATCTGTTCATGCTTATGACTTGCAGGAAGAAAGAATGTTATGTTGAATCTTTGAATCTTTGAATTCAGTTCTCGATCACGTTCAACTACCTGCATGAGCGGATAAAATTTCATTTGTCGTCTGTTCATGTTACACATCACCATCTGACGCGGATATCGATGTCGTGTTAACCTCTCATTTCGCCTGCAACCATTCTCCGTAGACTTTGCATTTATATTTTAGTATGGTTCTGAGTGACATCTGATGCATACGTTTGAGCCACGTCATTTCTATCCCAACTCATTTAACTGCAACCAACCGTATATCGAGATTATATCTGAATACAGCATTGACTTCAGATGTCATTATGCAGCGTATTTTCGGTTGCGTTCTTCTCTAGGTCTCTCAGCACCAATCCGTTGGAGTACATGAAGCTGGTACCTTGAGAACATGTCGAGTCTCAGGATTTTGTAAGTAGATTTGATGAAGGTTTTGAAGTGTTTCTGCAGATTTTTTGTAGGGGCAACCATTTTATGATGACAAACATGTTGTTCATAAATTAGGAAATGAAAGTGAATTACTAGTATGTGTTCTGGGTTTCGATTTCCGCGTGCGTCCAAAACGCCTACAACGGGCCACACCAGGCCTGTGAAAAAACCTCTGGATATTTTAACCAAAGAGGTTTTTTGTTTTTGTTGTTGTTGTTGTTGTGTTGTTGTTGTGTTGTTGTTGTTGTTGTTTTTTGCTATGGAAAATTGCATGGTAGACCAGAGTTTTCATATCAAACCGGATAAATTTCTCCGGTTAAAGTGATATTCAGGTAGCGGTCTCCTAATTATTGGCCCATAGAGATATATGTTATTTTTAGCGACTTCGGCCCAGTTTTTTGACAAATTTGAGATTACGCCAGACCTTGTTTTTGTAATATACCTTCTGCTTTCTAGCCAGGCGCTCGGATTTCTAGAAGAGAGAAGGGTAATAATAACATTTATGTTATGCAGGGTCCGCTGGTAGAGCAGTCTTTGTGACTGAAGTGGCTACCCTGGATAAATAAGACATAAATAAGACGTTTATATTTTTTATTATTATAGGAATTATCGGGTATTGTGTTCATTCATTTTATATTATGTCACGCACAGTATTCCTGATGATTTGTTTAAATTCTAAATGATTTACCTACAGAAACGTCGTTAACCTGAATTTGGACAACTTACACCCACATACGTTCAAGGGAATCACTACCCTGGAGCGACTGTGAGTATGCTGTACATGAAACAATAACCTGATATTTTTCTCGAAAAACCTTGAATTCAGATTTTAATTGGTTTAATACTGTCTTCATATAAAGTATCGACATAATACCGTTTGTCGTGATAGGAAATTTACTCATTTAGTGCTTGACAAGTAAGTGGTGTCTAGAGAGAGATGTAGTAGTCACGAATCAAATAACTTGTGTAACAAGTATGTAAAAAAAAATAATGCTGCGCTCAGCGCGTCATTTTTTTTTTTGGGGGGGGGGAGAAGTGTCTGACAAGGACGACCCCGGAAACCATCCATGAAATGTGTTTTCAGTCACTTTAAATTCGTGTAAAAGAGATCGCCGCGCATTTATGTCCGTATATGGAAACGGATTCGTGAAGGTTATTAAAGAAAGAACTGAACACAAATGTTTGTAACTGACAAAATTAAAAGACAAATTACGTTTCATTGCATTAACATAAATGAGGTATATAATCATTTGTGTATGTTATTTAGTTAACCAGTTTTAAAGACATTTTGTTATATCTCTAGACTCTTTGAACGAATATGTACATCTAAATTTTGTATATTTACTTGCAACGAAATCAAACGGAAACGACACCATTATGCAAATAATGCAGTAGTAGTGGAAATAGTAGTGGAAGGAGTACCATGTCATTATTATTATTATTATTATTATTATTATTATTATTATTATATTATCACATCATCATTCATCATCATCATCATTATCATTACTTGTGAATTTGCTTAATAGGGTCGACCGATGACTATCGTCTTTGCTGTCTGTTCGACAACGCCGAGCTGTGCTCCATCGCCGCGACAACAGCCCTCGACTCCTGCTCGCGTCTGATGCCCAATGGAGTCCTTCGCGTTGCACTCTGGGTAATAGGCTTCTGCGCCCTCCTGGGGAACTGCATGGTCATTGTCCTTCGTTGTCGCGAGGAGAAATCGGGACGGGGAAAGGTGCAAGGACTGTTCATCACGAATTTAGCCATCGCCGACTTTCTCATGGGCATTTACATGATAATCATTGCGTCGGTAGATATTTACTACGGCGAATTTTACTTCCTGTACGCTCCAAAGTGGCGGGAATCCCATCTTTGCAAATTTGCGGGCATCATCACCATCCTGTCGAGCGAGTGCTCCGTTTTCCTGCTGACGCTGATAACGGTGGACAGATTCCTGTGCGTCATGTTTCCATTCGGAAAAATTCGGTTTCGTTCGACCTCCGCTCGCGTCAGTGTAGCCGCTACATGGTTCTTCACTTTTATCCTCAGTTTGGGACCCGTCATTCTCAGCTCCTACGTTTCGGGATTCTACGGCCTGGCTGACGTCTGCGTCGGCCTGCCCTTGAATCTCGAATCCACGGGATCGGGAAAACTCGTCTATTCCGACGAAAAGAGCGTCTACGAATACGTAGCCACCTACAGCGGGCAACAACCATCTTGGATCTACTCAATCGTGCTGTTCTTGGGCGTCAACCTCTTGCTGTTCATCCTGATCTTCATCTGCTACGTGATGATTTTCGTCCAGGCCAAGAAGACGGCACGGGGTGTGGCTGGGCGCCCGCCCGAACAGAGCCGCGAGATTAAGCTCGCGGTTCGAATGGCCCTTGTGGTGGGGACTGATTTTTGCTGCTGGATGCCTGTGATCATAATGGGGATCTTGTCTCAGTCAGGTCTCGTAAAGCTCCCCGTGTCGCTTTACGCGTGGAGCGTGGTATTTATCTTACCCATTAACTCCTCCTTGAATCCGTTCCTGTACACGTTTGTTGCTTTTATCGAGCAAAGAAAGAAACCCCAAATCACCAATCCTGTGAAAAATGGCGGTAACAGTGGTGGTAGTAGTACGAAGAATACAGGGTCGTCCGATGCCGAAAAGACGAATAAATAAAATATTACTCATTATCGAATCCAGCTCTATCAAATTTCATAGTTTAACTCCTTTCCACATTAGTTTTGTTGCAGAACATCATGGGTATAGGCAGGGGCGGTTGTGAGGATCGCAATTCCCCCTAAAAATAAAGAGATTCTCATTTTTTCCAATGACACTTTTGAGGCCCTTTTGTCAATGATATAAATTGAAAAAAAAATAAAACATTGATCAGGCACATTTTAATCACATCTTGCCACTATTTCATAATGAAAAGGTCCAAAATCCTTATGACCACGATCCAAAGAGAAAAAATTCTGGATAATTATTTTATTGTGCAAAGGCCAAAAAAGTTTGATAATGAACCCCCCCCCCCCAAAAAAAAAAAAAAACAAACAACAACAACAACAACACACAAACAAACAAACAAACAAAAAAAACCTGGATATACCCCAGAACTTTGTTCACTTTCTGTAAAGATACAAGCCTCATTTTGAGCAACATCAGGATTGATATTTTCCCACACGTAAAGTAGCAGTCCTTTCTAACGATCCTAAACTAGGGTATAAGGTAAATGTAGTGAGGCTAAATAACTGAAAGGATGTCAGTTAAATCGTACATTTGTGAAAAAATTAAAGCCGGAGCAGGAAAAGGGTTAACATTCTTTAAAGAAAAAACACGATGGGCTATATTGAGTACGGCCAGTTTGTAAATATACCCATGCACATATTATCTTTACCGCTTATGCCACATCTTTGTTTAACCTGTAACATGAAAGCTATGTCGATCATGTGTGTTTCAACTGCATTGCTATTGCAAATTTTTTGTTGGACTTCTGATTTGGTAGAATTTCCATTAAGCTGAAACACATATAGAATTAGAAATACGACAGTAAAAGGCGTATGTTCTACATTGAAAACGTACCAATTTGAAGAATGTTTCCTGTTAACTGCAGGACATGCTTTAGAAATTGTGATATTCTAAGATTACATTTCCGATATTTTTACATTAAATGGTTACTTGCACATTGGTAACTTCGATGTACGAATACAGAAATGTATTAATAGCACTGGTATAGCCTACAGGTTCAGAGTGATTGTCTTTAATCGAATAGATGTCATATGGTTACACGTATTGATTGCCTGGATTCATATCTGAAATTGCATTTCTGCTTTTTATTCACAAGGACAAAAACGGTCCGAAGATATTTCAAGTTTGTTTCTCAAATCTTCATTAGTGGAAACTCAAAATAACATTAACAAAAGGTTTGATTAATACAGGTATTGCTGTACTTCGTTGAGCAAATGACATTGTATATACATCGTTAAAAAGGGTTTATTTTGTGAAATAATCTACCGAACTACGAAGAAGTATTCATAGTTTGGAAGGTTATCATAATTATCATAGCTTTGCGGAAGAAATTGTCTCGATTAAATTCAGTTAAGTATATGTACTGTTAAAAACGTTTTGTTAAGGAAAATATAAAATATTTAGTACAGATGATTGGTCCATATACAAGTTGCTTAATTACGTGTATCATGTGTGTCGGCACTATCAGGTGTATGTGCGAAGTTTCTTTATCAATAGATTACAAGTGAATAAATCAATATTGTGCATGACTTCTTTTTGTAATACTTTTGTTTTGTTCAATGATAATTGTACGTGATAAACTTTCGGGTATGTTTGTGTTTGTATGAGTGAACAAGAGCAGTTTGATTGCGCACAGTCGATGTATGCATCCGTAGTCTGCACTCCAACCCAATTTGATGTAGCTTAAAACGCTTAATGTATAAAATATACCTAATCTGATCAGAAAAGTTTTAGTTACCATAGTGATGAAACAAATCAGACATGCATAACCCCTTGTTACCTAAAGCCTTTGACCTTTGAACTCCAAGAGTTAACCAGGACGCAGCTGTGTAAAAAAAATGCAGTGCGAGGCATACGCGTACGCATGGGGGTGTTTGGGGTGTTCGAACACCCCCCCCCCTTGGCAAGAAAGGGGTGTTTCAGGTGTTAACCTCCCTTTAGCAAAAAGGAGAGTGTTTGAAAATTTTGAAATTTGGTCCACCGCTACCCCGAGCCCCCCCCCCCCCCTCCCCCGACCAAAGACAGGAACATATACTAGCATACAGGCTTTTGGTACAACTCAATGTGGTGACTGTTAATTGGCGATACATTGGGGAGGATGTGAGAGGGAGAGAGTAAATGGCGGTAGTTAATAAACATAAGATAAAGATAATCTTAAGATAATCTTAGTCCGTGTATCAGCCCTTGATGTACATTTTGTGTATTACTAATTACCATTCACACTAGCCTATTTATCAGACCTTAGTTTAAGTAATAGCACATTGTCCACAAAAGTTCTAGTTCACAGACTAAAGGGGATCGTGTAAATAGAGCAAACTATGGTCCGATACACAAACCAGAAGGGGATTGAAATGTAACTGTAAAAAGACAGTATGAGGATACGCAAATAGGCCTACACATGGAAGTGTATAGACTATACTAAATATCTTCAGTCTGAAGTATAGATCAAGCCGCATGATGGGTACAGTTTAAATGTTAGTCAATGTTATACTAACTGGGATCGTGATTATACAGTGCTTCTAACTAGGTCTGATACATAGACTATATGGATGATGATTGAAGTGTGAAGACATAAACGACGACCTTTGAGCAGTTCGAAATTATTGCATTATTTTGTGGGGAAAAGCATCTACATAGCCTGCATTAGCGTTGTTGCACGCAACAGATGTTAGTTGAACTTCCCGTATTCTTTGTCTATGTACCGTCGCAAAATATATAGAAAGCTCGCCGATATATCGCGTTGGCGCTATAGTGTAAAAGATTGTATGTAATCAAATACACAACGGACCTACAAATCAAAACCTGCCGTTTTTCGGTGTTCATTGTAGCACTCTATAGACCTGGTATTTTGGAATAAAATAATCGGTGAGTTAAAACAAACCTGTTATAGAATTATGTTTTGCAAGCACGGTTCCATTTCTGTATCGCATGCAATTTATATACATGTATACATAAGGTATATGTATAATATACAGCAAGTGCGCGAACTTGACATTTAGAAATATATTCACAAAGTGTGTTTTAGTTGCTGTATAGCCTAGTTGCTGTAGTATTATGAAGATCGGATCAACTTTGCCATTGTTCAGGACGCATTGGAGACGATTTGGGTTTAATGTAACACGGAATTCTACATAGACCCCTGCCCGAGATATCTTGTCAAATAGTCGGTGGATAGATTCGGAAGACTCGTCGCCTACAAAATTAGTTTCAGCCCTCGCCCCCGCCCCACCAGGGGCGTACCTAGACCTTTTTGAGTGGGGGGGGGGGATGTAGAAGCCTAATTACCGACAAATTTTTCCACAAATTACCGACGAACAGGCAGCAAAGACGATAGTCATCGGTCGACCTAATTAAGCAAAATTCAAGAAGTAATGATAATGATGATGATGATGATGATAATAATAATAATAATGATGATAATAATAATGATAATAATGATAATAATAATAATAATAATAATAATAATAATAATAATAATAATAATAATAATAATAATAATAATAATGAATATTAATGATAATGACGTTACTCCTTTCACTACTACTATATTATTTGCCGTATAAGCTCGGGGCATGTTCAATATTGTGTACTTGGGAATATCCGACATGATCCGACATTAGTGACTGTTTCAACATATGACCAGGGGCGTCACTAGACCATTTTGAATGGGGGGGGGGGGTAGGTTGTACATGGTCAATTTGCCGACTGGTAAAAATGAAAATGCCGACTCTAACGGTTGTTTGAAGGGCGTAAACAGAGGCATCCATTTGTTTTCAGGATAGGGGGAGGAGCGATTCCACCCTACTAAGTATTCTTGATCGTATATGTAAATCCAAGTACCCACCGTATTAATGCTTACGTTCCAAAATTTATATTTCGATCTCCATTTGAAATAACACATAAATCTTGCATTTTTGCTGGAGTGCAAAAAGATGTGGCGATTGTTGATTGGTGATGAATTGGGGAGGGTCTGGGAGGGGCTTCCCCTCCCAGGGTTAGAAAATTTGACATTTTGGCCTTGCAAAGGGGAGTTTCAGCGCCCATTTTTCATGAAGGAATGTATAATTGACCTCTCTTTTCGTCGTGCAAAAGGTGTGGCAATTGTTGATTGGCGTAAAATTGGGGAGGGTCTGGGAGGGAGGTCCCCTCCTAGGGTGAGAAAATTTGACATTTTTCCTTGAAAATGTGTGTTTTCAGCAGCCATTTTTTCATGAAGGAATGCATAATTGGCATTTCTGTGCAAAGGTTGTTGCAAATGTTGTTTTGTGATAAATTGGGCAGGGTCTGGGAGGAGCTTCCCCTCCCAGGGTTAGAAAATTTTACATTTTGGCCTGAAAAGGTGTGTTTCAGCGCCCATATTTCATGAAGGAATGCATGATTGACCTCTTTTTTTTTGTCGTGCAAAAGGTGTGGCAATTGTTGATTGGCGATAAATTGGGGAGGGTCTGGGAGGGAGGTCCCCCTCCAGGGTGAGAAAAATTGACATTTTTTCCTTGAAAGTGTGTGGGTAAAAAAAAACAATTTATAAAGTAATTTGGCGACCGAGCGGTAGCGAGCGAGTTTGAAAAATTACGCATTTTTACATTAAAAATATTAATTTATTGCATTTTTTGTTGGTTATCTGGTTATTGGGACATTTTGTTCACACAAGATGACGTGGTTCTCATTTTGTTACTGACGACATGACGTTATGATAATAAGATAACCGACAAAGCACCATCAACAAAATCTTGGTCGTTATGCGATCGAGTAGAGCGAGCGAGCGAGTTTGAAAAATTTAACGTTTTTACACTTCAAAAAGTGCTATTTCTTGGCTTATTTTTGTCGGTACTTGAGACATTTTTGTCGGTACAAGATGGCGTGGTTCTCTTTTCTATTACTGACGACGTGACGTTATGATAATATGACTGACAAATTACCGGCAAAGCACCATCAACAAAATCTTGGTCGTTATGCGAGCGAGTTGGAAAAATTTTGCGTTTTACACTTCAAGAAAGTGCCATTTCTTGGCTTATTTTCGTCGGTACTTGAGACATTTTGTCGGTACAAAATGTCTATATGTACCGACAAAATTTCAAATGTACCGACATAACTCGGAAAATGCATTATTGGAGGGCAATTGCCCAACCCCCTGCCCCCCCCCCTTGGCTACGCTGATTTTTTCTTCTTTTCACCTTTCTCCCTTTTTTCTTTTCATTTTCTTGTTTTTCCTTTCCTCTCTTTTTTCTTTCTTTCCTCCTCCTTTTCCTCCTTTCTTTTCTCTCCTCTCCTTTTCCTTTTCTCTTTCTTCTTCCTCTTCCTTTTCCCTTTCTTCCTCTTTCCCCTTTCTTTTCTCTTCTTTATTTTTCCTTCCTTCTTTTTTTTCTCACGCCCTTTTTTCCATTTTTTCCGACGGCAACGCAGATTCACCGACGATATCCAGAGCAGCACTGTGGGGGGGGGGGGGTGTCACACCCCCACACCCCCTCCCCCATAGGTACGGCCCTGGCCCCCACCCCCCATCCCCGTAGACTAATATAGATTTGATTAAACAATAGAATGGAAATTAAATCTAACAGAAATAATTGCTGTGAAATGAACTTTTGCACCCGCACATAATAGGTACGGTAAGACGCGCAGTTTCCCGCCGAATTTAACGTCCACTATATTGTGACCAAGTATATCAGCAGTAAACTATAGGTGCCTTTACACGTGCATGAATTTTGATTCCGCATCACCCCGCACAATGGCGAACCTAGGCGTGCCATTCTGTGGTATGCAGCTCGCTCAACTCTCTAATCCTTGTGATTGTAACCGGTGTGATGGTCTAGTGCTTAGAGCGTCCGCCTCACGTCCGGAAAGTCGCGGGTTCGAGCCCCGGCCGGGTCATACCAAAAACTTTTTTAAAAAGTTTAAAATTTTGTCACGAACGGCCACGCACTTTTTTACCAGCCGAGCACCGTCACGAATGGTACCACGGGCGTTTCCCTCATTGGCACGTTACGATGAGTGTCATGGCGTAAACCGTTTTGCGTGCACGTGTAAAGGCACCTTATGGCATTCGGGGATTTCCCCTATGAAAGGGCGCGCAATTTCCCGCCAATAATAACGTTTCTTGTATGATCACTCGACCGTTTGGGATTTCCCAGCGGAAGTGACGTTGCTACCGACCACTAATAATACACAATACCTTGCAAAAGCGTTAGCAGCGTAGATTAAATCGTGTAAGGGTATCACTGCCGTGACTGTTATATCCGCGGACATTTATACTTTGATCCAAAGTTTGATTTAATTTGGAGTTAACAAATCGGTGAGTTTAAAACAGCCTCTAATACCTAACATCCTTGCCATATAGTAGTCAGATCAGGCCTAGTTTGTAGACAAAGGCTAAACGATTTAAATGCGTGCGTGAATAAATGTACAAATTTATTCACGACAAGTGGGTTTTATTTGCTATTGCTCGACACAAGGGGATAGGATCAAATTTACCGTCATATGGGCAAATTTTAAGAAAAAGAAAATGTGTATAAGACATGTATATAATACATTACTTGCGTGGTCTACGAATTATTTTTGTGTTGACAGCAAATGTCAAAATAAAGTTAAATTCGTACTAGCCAAACTTGAGGAATAACATATATAGGCCTAATATAATATCATGTAAAATAATATGGCATTATATTATATTATATTATATTATATTATATTATATTATATTATATTATATTATATTATATTATATTATATTATATTATATTATATTATATTATTATTAAAATATGAATACATTTTGTTTAACATTTTTATTAGCACTTTAATATAAGTTTTCCCTGCCTTTGTATGAAATTTCGTCGACTTTCAATTCAGTTTCGTCTCACGGAACGCGGAGCGTTTAAATGCTATATTCCTTTTAATTATTTGCTTTTTAAATTCGCCATTTGGAAGCAGTTTTCAAATATTTTCAATTCAGTACGCTCAATTCTCATTATAATTCGTCCAAGCTAGCGAACGACCGGCAGATGTTAAAAATAAAGTCGTCTTTGTTCAAGAATATTCATACCATCCCAGTTGGTCCCATACGTATATGCTCCGCCTTTGTGTTTAGCTGTATATAATACTAGTGTGTCATAGTAATGTTTGGTGTCTATTCGGTTTATATTTTGTGACTGTCTGTGGGTCTGTAAATATTTATGTTTGTTTAGAAGTGTGTTTAGATAGTGATAGCAAAGATGCATGTGTATTGATATTTAGCGTTTAAACATTGAACGCCAAAGTTTCGTGATTTCACAATCAACGATTAGCCTTTAGTTTTCTAAATGATAACAAGATGTGTTAGAAAGCGTTTGTCACTTAACACTGTTTTTGCACTGTAAGTGTGTGTGTGTGTGTGTGTGTGTGTGTGTATGCGTCAATATTTATTTTCACACTTGAGAGACAGACAAAGCTAAATGAAATTCTGACGAAGCTGGTTGCAAAAAGACTGTGACCGACGAATTAAAATTGTTATTGACGAGACTGCGCGAAAATATTGTTAAACAAATCGGAAATTTTGTTTAAAAACTGGTGGACAAACGACGAAGCTAAAAAGGGCATTCGTTTCGTCCTGGCATCACAAGACAAGTCTGACTTGACAATTTTCTTGGGTAAGACACTTCATCTATTCATGTACATTCCCCCTCTCAAACCAGGAGTACAAATTGTTACCTGAAAAGACAAGAAATACCGTTGGAGGCAAACTTGGCTTGAGCGCCCCAGTCAGTAAGTCACTGTAAGTGGAATAGTGGAGTGGAGTGCAGGAGATGCACAGCACAGTAATATGGTCTGATGATCAAGGAGGGTAAAATTGTGAGAGAGCGGCCTGAAAGGTGCTAGTCCAAGAATTTGAACCACCAACTTTACCGTGTTTTGACCTTTTATAATCACATTGTTTATTTTTTTCCACTCATTTTACACTAACAGAATAAACCAAATATGCCAAGAAAACATGGAGTTTCTGACGACCTTCTCAATAAATTGCATGAAGCCATCTCTCCTTCGGACGTAAAGAATCTGGGTGGAGCCCTTGGATTTCTCTGGCAAGTTATAAAGAAGTATCTAAGAACTGAAACACCCGCTCTCGATATGTTACACGACTGGAAGAAAACCATACCCCGGAATGAACAACATCAGAAGCTGTGTGATTTGCTGGTGAAGGCTAAAATGAGGGATTTGGCGAGCAAGTACTTCAAAAAAGGTTTGTACTGTTTTGTTGGAGTTTTTGTTTTATTTGAGAGATCTAATTTCACAAAGTAATATAGGCAGGACAAAATGGATGTGACATTACGAGTAACCAGTGAGACAGGCCATATATAATACTTTGCATACTGCGCCCTGATGACATTGTCTTTAATCAAGTCTTTACGGTAAGTAATTCATTTGACTGACTCGTCAATTCAAGTAAAGGGTGGCAAGCTAATCTACCGTGAGGATTTTTAAAGTACAAATTTGGACTATCAAATGTGGCAATATAATATGAAATGAAACATTACCAGTAAGAATCGGCGAACTTTGGAAGAAAATGAGTACTGGAACAACTGTTTATAATGCATTCTGATTTTTTTTTTATTACACAGACGAAATTAATGTCAAATGTGAATTTTCCAAGCTACGTATCTACGGTGCGAATGATTCAATTGAATTTGTTAGAAATCAGTAGCAAAATACATTGTACGCATGTTTTTTCTGTTTTTTTTTTGGGGGGGGGGTGTTTTGCTTCAGAACTCCAGCCAAGGGGCAAACGATCCGTAACGAAGAAGGGGGAGAAGAAGGAGAAGAAAGATGCTACACCGGGGACTGAGACGTCTGGAAATGTTTCAAGTAAAAGCAGACAACAAGTGGTGACAACCAAATTACCTCCAACTGATCGGAAAACGAAGAAGACTGTTCCAGCAAAAAAGGGAAACACGACACAAAAGAAACCCAGAAAGGTATCAGTACAAACAAGAAATCAGGTTGCCGGTAGAAAACCACCCCTGGCAAAAATTAAAATAAAGGACACGAATGATTTAGTGGCAAAAGGAGGGAAAGAAATTGGTGCAGGGAAGAAAATGAAGACGATCTTGAACACATTAAAGGAAAAAGAACGTGAGATAAAACGGGAGGAGAGCAAATTACAGGCAAAAGGGGCAATGTTAAAAAAAGAAAAAAAGAATTTCATTACAAAGTTGAAAAAAGAAGAAAAGGATTTCATGGCAAAGTTGAAAAAAGAAGAAAAGGATTTCATGGCAAAGTTGAAAAAAGAAGAAAAGGATTTCATGGTAAAGTTGAAAAAAGAAGAAAAAGATATCATTGCAAAGGAGAGACAACTCGAAAAAAGAAAGAAGAATTTGCACAAAGAGGAAGATGTGATTGAAGGCTTAGCGAGTAATATAAAGGGTACAAAACATAAAAGGACCGAGGCGGTAAAACCTGATGGAGTGTCAGGAGGTTCTGGGAGTTGTCCTGCTGGGGAGTTGTCAGGTGCGAGTTGTCCTGCTGGGGAGTTGTCAGGTGCGAGTTGTCCTCCTGGGGAGTAGTCCTAGAATCAAAGAGGGTAACAATGAGTGTACATGTACTAGTTTTCTATAACAATTATCTTTGATGAGCCTTTACTCTATAGCTTCTCTGCATAACTTCGTTCGCGTGTGTGTGTATAACATCTTGTTCAGATACACTTTGGTTTGGATGTATGAAAAAAATTTCATCAATACAATTCTTCTGCATGACAATGTCAAATCCAGTTTTCATTGAGTGACGTATTTTTCCCCAGTGACATTACGTTACACAGACACGCAAAGACCAGTGAAGTTTGAACTACTTCTTGACAGATGGAAATTTGTTATCAATAACAAACAGAAACTGGGGAAACTGATCAAATCTGTCTGTACTGAGTATAACAAAGGCCAGATGTCTCTTTTGTACGCATAAAATTTAACATTGTGCAAATACACTGGTATATAGAAGAAAATGCTACTTAAGAACCTTCAGCAAAGTGAAGGAGCTAGAAACGCAGTTTTAGTGGAATTGCAGTTAACGTTTGACTTCAATTTGATTTTCTTATCTCGTGACAAAAAAAAATCTACTAGTAGAATATTTAGACAGTGCATGTAGGTCTCTTTACCTCCATGGATAGTGGCAGTGCTGTATACTACAAGACACGTAAATGACCTTGCATTCCTCTCCGTGCCTGAAACATGACATCAAAACTGTCTGATATTACATAAGTAATCAACCTCATATACCCATGAACTTTGTAGATCCATGATATGCCCAAGTGAGATTTGGAACAGTGTGCCTAGAACATACACTTTACAACTATTGTTTTTTGCGGAATTTTCAAAAAATCTAGGTAATTTCTGATCATTTGGTTTCACGGGCAAATCCTTTACAAATAGCCTAAGGGCATAAATAATGTTTTGCTGTGTTGTGGGAGGGTTTCAAATGAGATTCCCTACCTTTAAAGAGTACATGAAACAGAAAAAGTGATGAGAAACTGGGAGCGAGCAAGTAGATCAAGTAATGAGACATAATTATCGCCGTCTCCCGGTGCCATAAATAGACAGAAACATAATTACTTCATTTCAATTAAATGAATCATCAATATTAACGTGCAGGTATAAGTACATGCCTGTTCAAATCGGAACCCTTACACATGTTGACCGCTGAATGAAAAGTATCAAGGGGATACAATTCAAATTGCAAATTCTCCATAAGGTTTAGTTTAGCGCCCGAAGTCTCTCGCCCTGCGGATTTTCCGCGGAAAACATTTTGAGCAAAAATGAAAAAAAAAATCATGCCAAGCAATGCCCCCCCCGTAACATTACTAAATAGTTATTGAATACAACTGATTTAATTTACCAAAAAGATGCCTAATAAAGCCAAAGAAATCATACGTTACCTGTAAATATGTCTCCACACCCGAACAAAACCGCCAACATGGCCAATGTGATTTTTTTTTTCAACGGAAAGTCAGGGTGAACAAAAATGCAAAACTACAACGCAGAGAAAAACAGAATTTGACATTTGTAAAACGGCAAACTTCGGGCTCTAGTTTAGTTTTCAATGGAACGTAATTCGGAATATAATGCATAGATGTCGACCATGTTTATGAGTATACATAATGGCATGGGCATCTGTACTATGACGCCGCCCAGTCTCCGGGAGTTACAGTATTGCTTTCTCATGGGTATTAACATGGTAAATCAGGGTGAAAACAAATTCTGCCCGACCCATTCTCACTGCCAAACTTAATTGTATGTGCCGACGTCATTATAATTGCGAAAAATGTTTAGGGTTCCGTATTCATCCATGTATCCCTTTTATTGATAGGCATGTGTTTTTCCTAAGAAGCATCCATTGGATTAGGGGATCTAAGTTACTTTGTGCCCATTGCTCAACGATACCGAAAGCCTCTCGGGGGAGGGGTTTGGGCAGTGTATACCATCAGGAGAGATTAATGGCGCAATTGTTCTATACATGTATCCTAGTACTACATTGAGTCATGGAATAAATTGAATAAGTTTGCATTCTATTATAGATTTTCCCTGCTCATATGCAATAATAAAAATTGTCTATTCAGATCCGTTTTGAGACACCATAGTGATGCGAAGGATAACTTGAATTTTGCCTTTATCACTAGTTTGACAACCTTTCTGATATAATATTCAAAAAGTTTCTCACGCAGTTTCTGCAAAAATAATTTTGTCATTTGGCAGACTGCTTTGTCAGAATTTCCAATTAGTTTCGTCTATCCACAATATTCATGGGACCAATTTGATTGAGAATATTGTGCGAAATTTCTGAAAAAAATATATTATGACAATTGACCATTATGAATTAAAAATACTTGCGACTTGTTGCTAAATGACAAAAAAGAAAATAGCATCTACACGCTCCGGTCTCCCCGAGACGAAACTGAACTAAAATCGGCGAAATTTCATTTAAAAAAATGGACGGGTAAACATTTTATATTATATATGTATATAGTCACTGGCTGTTTCTTATTAACAATTACCCGTAAAATTCATTTTCGCCGTAAAAAAAAAAAAATGTGCAAAATTTGTTTGGTGTCTTGCAGCCAATTTTCCTCAGAGAATATTTATAAAAAGCAAAAATCAATAATAAACAGAGAATAAGAAAATTCATAATTTCTAATTTTTATCTGTATTTTGTCTACTTTGAGAGTAGAATTAGAATTTAAATTCAGCTGCCACAGTTAACAAGGTTTTTTTTATGTACTGGTAACACGAACACCTGCTATAGGTGTGTTTTTATTTCAAATAAACGTAGAACTTTTTGATATCTCATTAACAGTTTCATTTGATCGTCTCTTGATGCCATTATGTTGGCATTAAATGTGCGTGCGTGCGTTCGTGTGTGTGTGTGTATGTGTGTGTACGTGTGTGTCTGTCGGTCTGTCTGTGTTTTGCGTATGTCTTAATGTGATTAGTACTACATGTACATGGATGTGGAGTTGTTACGACATAGGTTTGGACGATACTCGAAGTTTTTGTCCTTGAGTGTATAATTATGTTTGCGTGCGCATGCATGTGTCTGTGCTTTGGGGGTATTTGAGCGCGTGTGTGCGTGCGTGCGTGTGTGTGTGTGTGTGTGTGTGTGTGTGTG
>JZLH01S0104096.1:0-18769 GCA_001188425.1 Eucidaris tribuloides
TAATTCGTCACCTTCAGGGGGCTCCGCCCCCTGACCCCTCCCGGGGCTTTGCTCGGACCCACCAGGGGCCCTAACGCGGGCCCCTGGATCCCACCCCAAATGAACGAGATATTCTCGGCTTCCAGAAATTGTGTCCCCCCCCACGTTTCAAAACGGTTTGCGCCCATGGCCCAGTGCACCCGCCACCCCCAGCTCGCCCTTGAAGTGGAAAGTGTAAAATTGTGTACCTTTTTAATGTGTTTTGCCGCAAAAGCCGATAAGTCGATATTATGCTACTGCCGATGGTGTAATGTTTGACTTTTTATTTGACCCAAAATGATAGAAAAAAATATAAATACACCTGTACTTCTAATAAAACTGGCCCTTATTTCAAAATGTTCCAAGTGTGGTTAATAAGAGCGATTTTTTTTCTGGATCTAGTGTATTTTTTAAAGTTTAATACGCTTTTCGAAACTTTCTGATTTTTTTTAATTAGAATTCTTATTTTTGTATTGAAAACGATAAAATTTCTCGTTTTCTCCCCCAAAGAAATTCAAATATTTAAAACTGTGTAAGTAGGGTTGTTAAAAACTGTTCATGGATTCAGTGCATATTTTACATTAAATAGGTCTGCCAAAACACATTTATTAAACTTTTTTTTAATTTACTGAAAATTGGCATTTTGAGCCCAAAATTGCCAAAACTGCATTCAAAACTGCTTGATTTTGCTTCGGAATAAGCGCAAAATTTCACATAAATAAGACAATAAAACTTTCAGTATACCAAAATGCTGATTTGAAATGGTCTTCCTATTGCTACACACAATAATAGCAACCTGGGGCAATAATGGAGACTGCCATTTTGAGATCACCTGACACAAATATCATGCGTTGATTGGCTGGAATGCATACACTTTATCGGTTTTGGCGCTAAAACTCGAGATTCTCCGAGTTATAGGATGTGTTTTCCGCTAAAATGATGTCATCATTAAACAACACGGACTGCTAGCTATTTCTGAGTGTGTGTGTAGTTTTAATTTCATAAAATGGTGTTTATTAGTTTTTGCAAACAAACTCTTCATAAATAACCACAAAACATGATCAATAAACCATCTCCAGTATTTTTTTAATTTTTTTTATCAATATCATTATCAGTCCTCACCTTTTCTTTTTTTTTAAAGGTGTGCGTCCTGACGAGCTGAATCTCTACTGAAAGTTTGGCAAAAGCGTGAAGAAAAAGAAAGGAGACTCAGTGCACCGAAACAATTATGTAAAAAGGAGCAATTCTAAATAGTTCAGTTAGCCAGACTCAGAGTATTGAACTGTAAGTCTTACATTCTAAAGGTTTACGAATTGTTTAATTGTTAAAGAGAATAAAAATAATTAACCATTGGAAGCTTTCAGCATGAATCTGCATAGATTAAAGCCCATGTTTAGTTTTGGGGATTTTTTTTTATTTGAAAGCTTTATGCCCAAAGGTCATATCACACCAATAACAGATTTTAAATATCTTTCGTTGTTGTTTTTTTTTTAATTAATTAATGAAAAACCTCGGAGGGGGGGGGGAAACCCGCGAGATTACGGGGTACCCCCGAGATTTTCGACTATGTTTTACATTATAGCATCCAAAGGGTTGATAAGGTGTTAAGTTTATCGGAGTTACATCTCATCAGAAAGAGTAGTCTGGCTTCCAGACGCAAGAACTTGTCCTATTTCCTAGAGAAATTAGGCCTACTATCATCCTAACTGTCTTGAACTAAGACTAGTTTTCTGAAGTAGGGCGGGTGCTTCGCACCCGCACTGCTACTCGGAGGGAGAAAAAGTTGCATGGTCTGGAATCGAGACTACAGAAAGAGCAGACTCTGCTCTTTATGATGAAAAAACTAAAAGCTAAAACCCAAAACTAAACTTGGGCTTTAAGGTCGAAACCAACAATGTATCCGTTTTTTTTTTATATTTAGAGTTTTAAGCCACTTTTGAAATTCCAATCGGATTGACATACTAGTGCAGCTTAATAGCATATCCACTCTGAGATATTCCCGTATTAGTCAGGTTCCTTATGTATTTCGTTCAAAATTCGTGGAGATTTGCAACTAACGGCATTTTCTGCAGGATTTGACCTTACTGAACACCAAAACCAATGTTGGCATTTGCACTAATTCATTTTACGGTCGCTATCTTGGATTTCAAAAGGCCACCGTTTTACACTTGTTTCAGTTAATATCTTAGTTGATAAACGCGATATTGCATTGATTTAGAAGGATATATGTCCACAAAGATATTGTTGTAAAGAAAGATAACTTGACATAGCAGTCAGTGTTGATATGTCCGCCATATTGGATTCCAGGATGGCCGCCACTAGAAATAATGATATGACTGCATACCCATCCATATGGATAAGCAAAATGACAAACACAGGTTGATTTATTCACATAAATGCACTAAAAAGAGCAGACACCAATGGCGGATCCATGGGTCCAGCGACGCCCCCTCCCCGTCTTGATCGCCCTCAAACATTAGGCTACAATATTCAATTCTTAGAGACGCATAATACCATTAACACAGTCTCTATGCGTATGAATGTAACACTGAATATGTGAGAATTTGAAAATAACTAATAATTATCAAACAGGTGCGTCTTTAACATTGATTTGAATTAATCAAAGTTATTCCATAATGTGGGTGCCGTATTTGCAAAAGCTCTTTTACTGAATGTCTTAGATTTCACACGAATTTCAGTGAGAAGATTTTTTGACATGTTTGATTGAAAACGAAGATTACGACTGGGCTGGTATTAGTTCAGTAAGATAGTCAGGGGTATAAATTGCAAAAACAGAGTGTCTTTCCTGTATATATTTCTGGTCAGCTTAAAATGCTCCGAGCACATATTGAACAGAGTCTCTCCTGTTGAAAAACGTGGAATCTGTTGCCAGATATTAAACACAAATGCAAGTTTTAGTGAAGAATTATGGAAGACGTGATGTACATTGATAGAATAAATCTACCGGCTAAGGTGAAAATATTTGTAGGTATCACAATTAATTTCTCTCTATTTCTGCATCTCGGTATATTTAACTGCTTGACTATGACAACTGATCTAACGGATACAAAGATCAGTTTACTGACGAAAATCGATTTGATATACCAAGAGTGCTTTTGGTAATTCAATAGTACAATGCTTAGAACTCTGAATTGGAGACTAAATTGATTTCCTGAATTTCATGGCTATTTTCAGTGGTAAGGCAAATAAGAAACTACTGTTGAACAACTTACAGCCTCTATGAAATATTATTTCCGAAACATACATATATGGTAATGAGTTAATTGTTAAACTGCAGTTGTATTGTTTATAATCAGTCACTGATTCATATTGAACAATTACTTTGAAGTATGCTGCAAGTATATCCCAAGATAGGAAGGACAAACTTGATCAACGAAGATACACTGAACAAAACATGCCTGAATTAATGATTTTTGTTTGTCACAAAGGAAGACCATGTTACCAAGAACAACAGCCTTACAGATGCCGAGTCTTTTTCATTCGGTATATAATGATGTTATCTCACAACGATCTACCAGATACTGGAATCTTGGTCTTCTCTGCAGATAACTGTGTGCTTGTACTTGTACTTGACACGGAGTCTATTGGTGCAGCATTTGGATGACAACGAGCAAAGGCAGTTCCTGAAACTTTCAGCTGCAGATCGTGGATGTCACTGTGTTAGTGGCATTCTGCTGTACTCCCCAAAAGAGCATACACGGTTGTTGTTTTTTTCCGCAAGCATATCTTATAAATCATCAGACTGCAACAAGCAGCAGGAGCAGCAACTTGTATCTTCCCCTGCTTCCTCTTGCTCGTTATCTTCTTCTTCTGCCTTCTCGAATTTCTTTAAACCTGTTCTTTGCCACCAAACCCAACATTCGTCTGTGATTAATTCTATGCCTGCCAATATCAGCCTTGATTTCGCCACTCTGTAGTCAGGAGTAATTTCACAATGCCCAACACCATTGGTTGCTGGTTAATTAATGACTGTAATTCCACTTATTGTCATTGCTATCATGGCAAAAGCCCGCTTATCTTCTAATCTTCTATCTGTATTTAGAACTTATTTGATTTTGTGCGCTTTCTTGCCGTCTTCTGTTGCCGTCTTTACGAGTGTCAATATTTAATGTTGACTCACCATCTCCGTATCAATATCTTACCTCTGCGTTTCTTTTAGAAACAGTTGTTTCTTCCACACCAAACCACAGCAGCCGTTTAACTTAAGCTGCAAATAGAACATCATATATGATATCATTTTCCACTAAAAAAACCCACGTGTATCACGTTACTGCACATTTATGATGACGTCATTAATTAATGACTCCAAGACAAAGACTGTTGTGGTGTCATGGAAGAAGGCAGTCCCCTTTGTCAAGATTCAGATCAATGGCACATCAATAGAATAGGTCAAAAGGCTTGTTTATCTTGGCCAGACATGTCACAGAGGATGGAAAATGTGACACTGCAATATGACAGAGGATTGAGGTTGCGAGAGCAGTGTTCTTAAAAATCCAGGATGTATTATGTAGTAGGAAGCTGGACCTTGATCCCAGGTGCAGAATCTGGAACACTTTGTTGTATAAAGCTATGGAAGGAAACAGGACGTGAATTAGAAACATTTGAAATGTGGTGCTTGCAGAGAATGCAAAGAATAAACTTGGTGATGAAAATCAGCAACAAAGAAGTCCTGAACAGAACAAACAAAGAAAGAGAACGAAGAAGACAGTACAAAAGAGAAAGCTTGTATATGTTGGTCACATGATAAAAAAGGGAGGATTGCAGGAATTGTTACTTGAAGGAATCGTAAAGGGTTAAGGCTAAAGGTAGACGGCGAAAAACTCAGTTTGATGATATAAGGAAATGGACTGGACTTACAATGAAGAGGTGAGATCAAGGGTCCAAGACCGGAGACGATGGAGGTGCATAACCGCCAACCCCATGCACCCTAAGGGACTGTATTTCTTGACTGATTGAATGAAGAGGATGGGACTCAATGACAATACAGTCATGTAGATCTTTATAATGAAATGGAAGAGTATATTCTGAACAGTCCATTCCTACAGTCATGTGAAGGTAACCTACTTTTGCACATGAGACATTTTAATATCTACTAAAGAAAGTATTTTCCCGAGAGGATCCACTAAATGCTGTAAATGAAAGGGTTTCTTGTTATTGCAAGGGCAATATAATATACCCAAGTCGGCCAATCTTGCTTGAACTGACCCGTGTTCTTACAATACTGAATGCCGAATTTTATCACTCCTTACATAATTATGTGTTTTGATATCAGATGATGACATTCGAGCTAGAACTGTTTTGGTACTGTGAAAATAGATTCCTTTGTTTGATTTAATTGTTGCAGTCAAATTGTCTTTAGATATATAATATAATATATAATATATAATATACAATATTCTTGATATAATTATTCAAATACTATAGAGCGAATCAAGACAGTAAGAAGTTGATAACACAATAGACATAAAAAAGTTCTAGATACCTTGCACTCATGTGCTTCATATAAATTATTCTGTCGGCAGGCATGTTCAAAAATTGCTGTAAATAAAATAGCTTTCTGTATGTATAAGTGACACAGAAAAATATTAGTAATGTATAAACGTTGTATCCTCTCTTTCCTCGAATTTGAAAATACAGAAATGTAACCATAGGTATTTTACGTTATGGAATCATAGAAAGGAATCTTAATCTATAAGTTAGAATCAGGCTGGGTGTAGGGTTTGGTTGCTGACAACGACACTATACAGGAATTTACTATGCAGACATGAATTATCCTAGACGCCGATCTGACTGTCCCTTGACAATGATCGAGGGAGTATATCACCGAAACCATATAAGGTTTGTGGCCATTGTCTGAAATCACCTAACTTCTATAAAATAAAATATGGTTACATAAGATATACAGACAGATATTTATGTTTATGTTTATGTTTATTTATGTTTTCAAAAGGATGTTTCAATTCCGCAACTTCCACTATTATTTCTTTAAATGGATTCTAATTAATACACTAATTGAACCAATCACAATACAGGACAACTTTAAAGGCTCCCGGCATAGTGCACAATAAGAAGAAAGGTATTTTCAATGACAGCCATCTTGAATTTCAAGATAACAGCCAAAAACAAATTCTGCTGGTTCCTTCACGTCCTATGGTTTTCGTATCTTACTTACTTTTCGGGATATTAATTACAACTCTGATGGGGACCAATTTGAAATTCAAGATGGTGGGAAAGGGGCTTCCATTCAAATTAAAAATGTTGGTATTTGTATTCATAATACCCCGCTGCTGGGAACAGACAACTATTTTTTTGTTCGATACCCCTATGCCAGTAGCCAATCAGAAGGAGTCTTACATGGGAGTGTTACTCCCACGCACATTACGTATGCGGATTTAAAATTCATGGCGCTTGCGCGCGAGCTCGAGCGTACGTGACGCCAGCTGCCTTACATTACATGTATATTGATCGCGAGGAAGCGGTTCCGAGAATCCCCGCAAATGGCGTCAGATTCAGATCGGTAAGTGTGTTTACTTTTCATCTGTTTCGCCATATTATTATTATTCTATTGTACATTAAATTGACATACTATAACAGCATTCCGAAGCAAATTTGTTGGTGTATAATGGCAAGCAAGAGTGGGGTCAGCCTGACCTTATCAAGCCTACCTGGGGTGGCTTAGTCCCGCGTACTGTGATTTATGTATGCTACAGATACCCCGAAATTTGTCACTATCCTTGCGGATTATTCATGGGGTGTCTATTAATGTCTGAATCAAATGACAATATAAAACATGAAATCTACAAAGAATCCAATTACTGCGGGTGATAAGACAAAATCAATCTACACAAAAAAATGACAGCTGGTAACAAAAGGAGAAATTATCGCAGGTTCCCAGCAGTGGCGCAAATACATTTTGAAATGTAGGGGGGGGGGTCATAATTTGTTCATCCGCGGCGCCACAAAGCCAAAACCCCCCCCCCACCGACCGTCATGCCTTTGTTCTTTTGTCTTTTCTCATGTGTCTCGCCGCGGTTTCTCGTTTTCCTCTACTTTATGAACAAATTTTATGCCCTCCCCCCTACATTTCAAAATTTTTGCCCACTGTCTGGGCTCGATTAATATCTCTTGTTTTTCCTGCCTGTCATCATTTGAGTTTTGTGTCTCGTTGCGTCAGGTGGGTGTTTGTCCCCCTCGTCATCTTGTTCTTAGGTCACAATTTTTGCCGGTCAAGCCAGCCGCGCGAAAACTCGCTCGGGGGGGGGGGGGGGTGGAATTTGGCGATTTTTTTTCACCAAATCGTGTGGGGGGGGGACATTTGATATATGTCCCCCACCTCCCGATTTGTCCCCCTGTCCCCCCCCCGGATTTGCGCCCCTGGTTCCCTGGCGAAATGCGGTGACGCAGTGTTTTATTTCCTTGCATTCCCCGCAATTGGACGCAAACGGAAAATTTGAGTTAAGTTAACAAACAGCGGGGAACCCCTAGTGATTTTTTCTTGTGGTAACCCGCTTCGGGGCATAGTACGTCGAAGGTACCATTGCGCGACCGCTGCGGGGTGAATATCAACAGTCTGTTGTTATAGTTCGAGTTGCCTGGAAGTATTTTGGATGTTACGCTTCATTCCTATAATCAAAGTCTTAGAATTTCCTTTCTATATTGTATCATCAGACTGCAAGATTCTTTGATGGCAGGCGTTCCACCCATCTATCCATCACGGTAGTCAGGCCCATTTCCCGCGTTCAGGCAATATGCTACATCGGAGACTGTTGGATGCTCTCGAGTCTACCAAAACGAAACCTTCAACGCAGTGTTCCGGGAAGAAGAAGAGCCAAAGTCTAGATTAAATGGAAAAATGGTGTTACTCTTGTGCCACCTCGGGTGCCACTTTTACTTCGAATGGTGCGGTAAAAGGCATTATGTTCTGGATTAGTCGTCCATTTATCTGTTCGGCTATTCGGGAAAAAACAGCAAAACGAGAAATTATACAGAAACAAGGACTAAGGGTGAAACAAAAGGGCAGGACACAAAACTTGTACTTTGGATAAAAACTTTGAATGGTCAGGGGTCATACGTCAATGAACTAATTTTCAAAAATGTCCTTCACCTGTAACTATGTGGGTGAATTGTTTATGATTATAAATTGGTGATGTGAACTCAGAACTTTTTATCGAGACATGTCAGTTTTCTACCCATACGTCTGCGTTTTTATGAATATTAATGGAGTAGAAATGTCTTGAAACAAAGGAGTCCTAGAATAAAGTGCACTGTAACCTTTTTTCAGAAATAAAACGAACTTTTTGGGAAATAGATATTTCTATATCTTTAATTTGTGCTGCAGTATAGTAAAATGATATTTAAAAAGAAGAAATTTAGTGTGAAGCGCACTCACAACTTCTTTTCCGAAAGTCTGTTTTAAAGTATTTATGAATATAATTTGATAGAAAGATGTTCAATCAAAAGAATCTTACAGCGAAGTGCACTCGGAACTTTTTTTCAGGAATGAAAACGGACCTTTTTGTTTGGAAATGTCTTTTTGCATCTATAAGTCTATTTTGAAGTATTTATGAGTATAATTAAGTAAAACAGTCTTTAAACAAAAGATTGTTAGAGTGAGGCACAATCAGAACTTTTTTTCAAAACTGTATTTTTCTTTTCGCAAAGTCTGTGTTGAAGTACTTATGACGACAGTTTTATAGAATCGTTTTCCAACAGAAGAATCTTCAAATGTACTTACAACTGTTTTCAAAGCTGGAAACTAACCTTTTCGGGTATGTCTTACAAGTTTGGTTAGTTTTTTGTAATTATATTTCACTATTTGGCAGACGAATGTTTTCCGGTTTAAGAGTCTATCCATTTATTCATCCGTCATACTTTTTTGATAGATTCCAATTAACTTCATAACATCAATTTTGTAGGATTAACAGTTTAAACTTTGGTTAATAGGCGTAAGATCACTGAACTATAGGAGGCTGAGAAAAGTTATAAAAAAGAAACGCCTTTCACGTGACATGGACAGAATCTGAGACATCGGAGATCATTTTCTGTTAAAAGAAAATACTCATATAGTTGTGTATCTTTTTTTTGAAAACTTTCTAGAGTATAACATGCATTGCTTTCCAATTTAAGATATTGTATTCTATCAATCGTAGAGTAAGTTACAAGTCCATATTGGTCAAATTTACGGTTACGTTATATTTTGTCACCAAGCTATTTGTATCCGTATGTAAATTTGCATTATCTTCGAAGAAACATTTCAGTTCATATTGCATATTCATTGGCATTAAACTTTTGAGTTATATGTATAAATATAATGATAAACAATAAATGTCTCATGTGTTAAATTCTTGTAATTCATTTGTCTTTCCGAATCCTCAATACAATCTTCATTGATCTACAAACATACAATTCATTTGTCTAGGTTTATCAATCTAACGTATATTCGTTGTGCACTGACCGCACTATTTGCTCATAGTGTAATGTTCCGTGACTTCTTAAACCTACTTGATTGCAGTTTTCTCGCAAATTCACATAAAACTTCAGAGAACAGAGAACAAAATTAAGCAAAAACTGAATTACTAAGTAGTATAATTAAGGGGAGCTTTTGCTTTACTTGCTTAAAAATAAATTGCTGCTAACTTGGTAAGGTTATATGTAGAACACGACCGGAGGGAATGTTGGTGAGAGTATGTAAATTGACAAATGAAATATATCTTTAAATCATTTAGTACGAAATACATCCTTTCATTTGGGTAAAATCATATATCAGAGAATGTAATCATTTAAAATTTGTCAGACACAGAAAAAGGGCACATATGTTTGTGTGTGTGTATGTGTGCTTGTTTGTGTGTGCGTGGGTGTTTGTTGTTTGTATGTGTGTGTGTGTGTGTGTGCGTGTGTGCGTGTGTGTGTGTGTGTGTGTGTGTGTGTGTGTGTGTGTGTGTGTGTGTGTGCGCGCGCGCGCGCGCGCGCGTGTGTGTGTGTGTGTGTGTGTGTGTGTGTGTGTGTGTGTGTGTGTGTGTGTGGTGGGACGGGGACGGGGTGGGGGAGAAGAAGTGATTGGTTTATTTTGATTAATCCCAAAGTTATTGTGAAAATATAAAAAAAAAGGTACCAAAGATTGTCTAGTGTTTGTTTTTTTTTTCAAATGGGAACAAGACAATTAATTCCCTTGGGTAACCCATCAATTTATTGGTGAGCAAATAAGGCACATGTATCAGCAGCTAGAAAAAGAAGGGAATTATTTGTTTTGGGTAACCTACCTAACATTTTCTTTTCTTGTCCAGTTTGGGAATAGAAGAGATTTATTTATATAAAACAGTAATTTATGTGTGAATGTATTGACTAAAAAATGGCATTCGTAAACAGCAGTGGGCCTGCATACGTAAAAAAATAATAATGAAATAATAGTAATAATTATAATCATTTTTTTATAATTGTGTGTTTATTGAAGGATCATCATCATCGTCATCATCATCATCACCATCATCATCATCATCTTAATCATAAGAATCATAATAGAAACCATATGAAACGCACCAAAACTGAATCTTGTCTGGTAACAACAGTCATCAATTAAAATTAAATCCCAAACACATTAAATACATGCTGATGGTAAGTCTATATTCTAAACGTAAAATAAAACATGACTCAAATGGGAGATGTACTTGCCTGAATCATCCGTGTATTGAGGGACAACAGGCAACAACAATAAACACACAAAACACAAAGCAAGTCATAGTCTCGTAATTCTAACCGTCAGAATCGCAAATAACCTGACATCTTCCCGGCCAATGGGGAGAAGCTTCTTAGCCCCATGGGTGCAAATCCATTTCGAAATGTTGGGGGGGGGGGCATCCATTGGGGACACCGCACTGTTGTAATATTGCGCTATATAAAATTTCAAAATCATGGGGGGCATGTCCCCGTCCCCCTTGGATTTGAACCATGTTTAGCCCACCATCCTCGCCCCACCCCCCCCCCCCGCTAACGACACCTGAGCATAGTTAGGATACTGAGTATCATTATCAGTTCTGTGCGGTTATAGAAATGTCAAAATATTCATTCCATAACCCACACAGTAACGGTCAATGCTTGTTTTGTTACCATGGCAAACGGCCCTGACAATCAAAATTGTCAGTTACAAAACTACATACGGCTACGCAGTGTTTTATTTTCCTTGCATTCCCCGAAATTTTGGGACCGCAACGGAAAATTTGAGTTACCGTTAACAACAGCGGGGAACCCTGGTGATAATTTTTTTCTTGGGTAATTCGGGGTATAGTACGTCGAAAACGTACCATTGCGCGACCTGCTGCGGGGTGAATATCAACAGTCTTAATATTATGGTCATAAATCTGGTCCGAAGAGTGGGGTGGGGGGGGGAATAATCGATGAAATTTCCAAATTTGGGGGACACCCCCAAATCAAGGGCTAAGTTCTCGAAAGCCAGTTTGGCGTTAGTACAGGACACAAAAGGCCCCATGATACAAGTTTTGAAGAACGGATGGGAGTTTTAGTGAAAGAGTAGAGAGCAAACACTTTAAAAGTGATTGATGGCCCTGTATTATGTCTCATCGTCTTATGTCTTTATTTGGAAAACATAGAATAGGAATAATGATACGAAAGGAGTTGATTATCTCGTCAGCTTTCGCGATTCTAGTTGAAAAACCAAGCAAAGAAAACCATGACATTGAGAGAAGTTATACATTGTTATGAAAATCCATTTCTGTAGCTGGAATTTGGTTTCACTTTATGGTGTCCCCGTTGTTTTCTGCATCATCACACTAAAACGTTCTACGACAAAAGACAAATGATATTAATCTTAAACACGTGAAGCGGGTCAAAATGCCCAAATTTTCGTATCTGTTTTCACCTTCAAGAGAAATAGGTAGAATACTTACGATCATGCCATTTATAATGCTGGTACCGTGTTTTCTCATCTTTCGATAACAAACAGGATATTAATCAATCTTTCTGTCATTACATCGGGAAAGTTACAGGATATAATCTTTGCTCTCAATTCTATATCCGTAATAGTAATATACACCGCTGTAACCAATCACACATCAAATAATGTAATTCCGTCCGAAGCTTACTACACACGTGTCATTCACCTTTTCTTGAAAGGGGGACACCCCTAAATCAAGGGCTATTTCTTGAAAGGGGAACACCTACAACGCTCAAAATATGCCACTATCTCTAAACATTGGTATATAGCTTTTATTGTAATTTCATTTTTGACCTTTCACGTTATATGTTTCTCGATATTTTGTTATAATGTTAAAGCAGTTAAAACCTTTTAAATAATTTTTAGGGATTTTATGACAAGTAAAAAGGGTAGAAGATAACAAAATTCCTGGAATACTGGGAACAATACCCTCTCCACCACAGCACATGATATTGAATAATCCCAAAAAATTTTTAAAGAGTTTTTAAAATTCTGAGCAAAAAAAAATCATGACCACTTTAAAAGATGTATTAGACTGTGATCATGATAAATGCTGTACAGTCTCGGGTGGGCTCCTAATGTCCTCACGTGAAAATATCTGAGTTTGTTTTCTACATTTTGTTGATAATACGATTTTTTATAGGGTTACATTTTGCGTTATCTGTTCACTATACGTATAATGCCTATCTGGACCGATGGAAAACACGTTAGTAAAGGCCATGAATGAGAGATATTGTAATATACAGTGTGTCTCAAAAAAATGTGCAATTGAAAACCGCCCTCTTTGGCAATTAGAAAATACTCTTGTGACATGATGCTTACGTCAACGTCACGAGCATAGTCTTAGCTTTCAAATACCGTTAGTTTTGTTCAGTTTGCTTGTCTTAATCTTGAAATATGTTAATTTAAAATAAGAAAGGGTGAAATCACAATTGTGCCACTTTTACTGCATTCCCTTTTAAAAGTGACACAATTGTGATTTCACCCTTGTGTTGTTTACAAGATATCTCGAGATTAAAACAATCAAAAATTGAACAGAACAAATGGCATTTGAAAGCTGAGACTTTGCCCTTGACGTTAATTTAAGTATCATGTCACAAGAGTATTTTCTAATTGCCAAAGAGGGCGCTTTTTACTTGCACAATTTTTTGAGACATGCTGCAGCACTTTTACAAAAATTGTCAAGGTGAAAAGCGCCCTCTTTGTTTGTTCTTTTCAAATTCCTTGTTTCGATCTCGAGATATCTTGTAAGCAACAAAAGGTGGAATCACAATTGTGTCACTTTTACGGGAAATGGCCTTATGCTATTATTGACTGTAGTAAAAGAGGCACATTTGTGATTTTACCTTTTCGTTGTTAATTGAACATATCTCAGGATTAAAACAAGCAAACTGAACGAAACAAACGGCATTTGAAAGCTAAGACTATGCCCTTGATGGTGAAGTGAGCATCACGTCACAAAAATGTTTTTCTCATTACCAAAGCGGGCGCTTTTGACTTGCACAATTATTTTTGAGACACACTGTATGTATAAAATCGGAGACATCGGGATATTCAGATAACAATATCTTTAGCATTTTCAATTTTATAAATGTCATTTATAATTGAATAAAACACAAACATACTCGTTTTTATTGAGAAGTGGGGGTATATTAGATCATCTATCCATACCGAAAATTGGTGGAATATATCCCCAATCTCCCTTATCCCAATTTACGACAGTGTACTTTAATTCGGGACAGTTGAGATTGCTGGTCTCTGTCTACTAGTATATACTACACTCTAAAACTAACGTTTTGAATAAATATGTTTCAAAAGTAGGTGGAACTACACATTTTTAAAATGATTGATACACATATTCAAAATAATTGATTATACTATCATGCAGTGAAGACTACCTTTAAAACAAGGCCATGCGCAGAATTTTTCCGGGGCCGAAATGTTCAAATTATTCTGGAAAAGTGCAAGCAAGGGAGCGAAGTGACCGAGCAGGAGCTTTTCAGTTTTTTTAGAATTAAAATTGAACGATCTTAAGCATTTTAAAGGCATTTCAGGAAAATTTCTCATTCTACAGCAACTTTATCAATGAGTAATTAATTAAAAATGCATTTTTTTTCTTGAAATAAGGGGGATGATTGTACATGCCATCCCCCTTCTCGAAAAGTGAATATATCCCCCATCCCCCGGGATTTACGCCAGTGATTAATAACCTACATTTCTTTCCAGAAATGACAAAAGTTACACATCTTTGTAGATATGGAACAACAGTTTTGGCTCCTAGCATAGTGAACGATAAGAAGCAAGGTATTTTAATGGTAGCCATCTTGAATATCAAGATAACGTTACCAATTATGATTTTTACTTATACCACCTTGTTCCCCTACCCCAAATTTAGGTATATACATTGAAATGGCTTTCATACCTTATACTTACTTTTCGAGTTATTGATGAAAACATTACGTAAACAAACGGAGGCCATTTTAAAATTCAAGTGCGGCGGCTGAAAAAGGACTCTATTCAAATGGAAACATTGCTTTTTGTATCAACTGAACCTAGTTCTTTCCAAAAATGGCAAAAACTACAAATCTCCATCGATATTGAACGAAAGTTATGCTCCTAAAATAGTGAATTATTGTCTCATGGCAGCCATCTTGAATTCCAAGATGTCTGTTATCAAAATGAATTTTTACATGCACTATCATTTTCTTCTACCTCCCCAATATGGTTATAGCCGTTGAAACGACCTTCATTTCTTGCTTTGCTTTGAAGTTATTAATAAAAACAGGAATAAATGGCGGCGAATTTGAAATCCAAGATGGCGGCATTAGATTGGATTCATTCAAATGCCAACATTGGTTTTCATGTTCAGAGGACTCTGGGCTTTCCAAAAATGTAAAAAATTAAAAATCTCCACGAAATTTGAACGAAAGCCCTTTTTTCCACATAGTCAACCCGACTATATTGGCAAACTGAAGACTCGGACGCAAGGAAAACAATGACGCATGGGGTATTCTTGTTATTTTTTTTTCTGTTGATTGGCAACAAAATATATAGCTCTGTGCTCACGCAGGTTCGAACGCACGATACAGGTACGTATGCATACACGCCGAGAAAATCATGCTACCAAATAACTCAAAGAGCATGATTGATATTGATAAAGACAGCGGCGTCAATCCATGTTGTGAATGGGAAGAGGGAGAAATGTTGTGAATGGGAAGAGGGAGAAAAATAAGAAAATTCAAATATTGCCATATTTTAGTGCCAAATGTATGTATGTTAAGTTGTATTTTTATGTTGAAATTTAAAGGTTTTGTATGCCTTACACAAAATTATGGGGGGGGGGACGATATGTTTGTCCTGTCACAATTTTCATTGGGTCACCCTCCCCCCATAATCGATGCCCCTGGAGTCTGGACATACACGCTACCTCCTAGGAAAACATTTTGAGGTGTCCAAACACTCAACTTTTGCAACATTTTTGTTAACACCCCAAAATTACTCCCTTTCTGGAAAATACCGCTTTTTATTATTTTTTTTTAAAGGAGGGTGTTTTAAATTTTCGGAAGAGACGAAATATTATATCAGGAGCGGAGATTTCATGTGACGAGTGGGAGGGAGGGGACGAAAAAATTGAAGGCGAAATAAAAATGCCCTCGCGTGGGGGAAAACGCCCCAAAGGACACATAATGTATTGTTAAAAAGTAGAAATTGTGACTTTGAAATCCCCCCTCACCCCCCATTTAATAATCTAATTTCATCACATGTATACTTTGAATAGGTTTGCTGATTACAAAATCTATAAAGCAAAATGCTAACAAAATCGAAAAATATTACGTTTTTAAAATCGAGAGGGGGACGATCCCCCCCCCCGAAAGAAATCGAGGGGGGGGGGAACGTCCCCCCCCCGTCTAACCGGGATCGCCGCCAATGGAATACATGGTGAGTTTTTGGTCGTTGGAGGGGAAAGGGGAGGGGACAGTGTGTGTGTGTGTGTGTGTGTGTGTGTGTGTGTGTGTGTGTGTGTGTGTGTGTGTGTGTGTGTGTGTGTGTGTGTGTGTGTGTGTGTGTGTGTGTGTGTGTGTGTGTGTGTGTGTGTGTGTGTGTGTGTGTGTGTGTGTGTTCCAAAACCCATGCTGAAATAACATACAGCATGGAGTTGCAACATCGTTAGCATGTTTTACAGGTGTTATTTATTTTTTCTCCTTACGCAATCATTTGGTATGTCTAGTAGTAAAACTACGCTATGTTAAGACTTGCTCCTCGCGCTAGCGCGCTCGGCATTTTGGGCACGGGCGGCAGCGAGTAGGGTCTGTGAACCAGACTACAACATCGTCCCAAAACTTTTTAGAGATAGGTACTAATAATTATAAGAAAACTCACGTATCATAGCTCTATGTTATTAGAGTACCTCTATACTCTATATGTTATTAGTATAGACCGCCATCAGGCGGCCTACACAACAACAGGTGAAAATGGTGGACACTGGTCTCAATCATAAAAATTCGTAATTACCGTGGTCTGATTACGGGTATTCTGATTAAACTCCTCATAAAAAAGTTCAAAAATCTCAATTTGATGCTGATTTATCCGTTTACGTAATAATAATCAATGTATGAGAGGTACCATATGATCTAATTTTCTTTAAACTCTGGTACGCTAATAACACTTGTGACTTTGTGAACAAACACATAGTATTATTATTTTTTTTTCTTTTTTGATACAACTGTAGTGTGCCGGATGGCACAATTTTCAACAGATCTATGTTGTTCATCTAAATCGGATATTGGACCATAGTTGGAACACGCAATTGAGCTAAATGATCATGAACTGGACATTATTGAACACTTTACATTTTTACACTGAAACAATTGAGAGAAACATATGTTTTCAAACTTTATACTAGTCCGATGTAATCTGTCGCCTTTTATTCGGGGGCTTCTCACTTTTTTAAACAATATTATTATTATTAGTCGGTTCTCTCATCAGTCTGATGAGGGGGCCGACTAATGATGTCAAATATTGTTAAAAATGAGAAGCACCCGAATAAAAGACGACAGATTACATCGGTCTAACTTTATACCTACTGTAGTGGTATACTAAGTGCGTGCATTAACTAGAGAGAGAGGAGTGTAATAACCTGATAGCTGACTGACGTCTTAAAGACGACATTAACTGGTCAACTGGTCGCCAACTGGTCATCACGACGTCAATATGACGTCTTTATATGACCACATTAATGACGTCTTTTTCAGACCAGAATTTGACGTGATTTTTACGTAAATAATTATTTACCACCTTTTTTAACGCTGCCCATTAAGACCTGTTTTACGTCAATTATTCAACTCATTTTACGTTTTTTTTTCTTCAAAACATTAAATTTAAATGAATTTGAAGAAGAAATGAAGTATATCTTACTTGATGAAATTGGAAGTCAAAACATTTTTAGAGTACAGTATCGTGCAGACAGACATTTTATCGAGCCATTTAGCCCCACAGCAAAATATCCTAACATTTATTTTATTTATCTATTTGTTTTCTGAGGGTTATTTAGTGGAGTATGGATAGTGTATTTTCTATGGCTGATGGTGTTTTTTGATAAAAAAAATGAGATATTGATCATTTCAATTGATTGATTGATTGATTAATTAATTAGTTAGGAGGGGACTTTGATGGGGGAGCAAGTACCCCCCCCCCTCCACCGCACCTTCCGCCACTATATAGACGTCTCATACTGGCGGATACATCTTTAAAAATCACGTGAATACGACGTGATTTTGAGGTGTTCAACTCTAAGTAATCAAACTCTATGGTTCAACTTTCAAAGGACATAATGTATATTCATGAGCTAATTTGCAAAATCGGTAATTCTAACAGTTTCAGCATTATTTAGATTCATTTGAGAAAAGAAAACAGTAATGAATATGTTTTATAATAATTCATAGCACTGCTTCCAACAGCTAGGAAAACTCAGTGACTTCTATATTCTCACATAATAAGATCCCCCTCTTTCACTGTCTTTGCAAACAAAATTAAAAAGTTACAATGTAATCATGACATTTTTTACCCTTAGTTATGGATAGGAGTCCAAACTCATCGTAATGTAAATGAAGGGTTAGGAATGTTGAATAGAATTAGGAAAAAATCGGTTTAGGATAGGATAGGATTCGTAGTTATAGAATTAATGTAATATGATAAGCCCATATTGTATTTTTTACATCATTTATTGAGCTGTAAGACGTCATTTCCTGACGTCATAAAGACGTCTTTACAACGTCTTCTATTGGTCATAAACATGTCGTCATGACGTCATAAAGACGTCGTATTAGTCAAAAAAGACGTCTTTATGACTTCAAGTAAATGACGTCATTATGACGTCTTGCATCTGTGCAAGTTGTCGTCTTTAAGATGTCATTTCCTGACGTAAAAAAAGACGTCTCAAACGACGTCTTTAAGACGTCATTTTTACCAGTCTCTGCTATCAGGGAAACCGATAAATATGTTATACAATGTCTGTACCTTTGGACCTTGTTGCGCAGACTTACATCCTTCCCCACATACGAAACCATGGACAGAGACATAAATCTTACGCAATTAAGGCCTACTGACTTTAATGGATCTTGATAATTAATAAACATCCTTGTGCATAGACCACACTGCCAGCAGGCCTGCTGTAATGTACACACCAAGTTATACGTTGTATTACAATTTTACACTGTGATGTTATGAAGTTATTATACTTTGGGGTAGTTGTGGGGGGGGGTGTTAGTCTGGAGGGTGGTTGCT
>JZLH01S0104121.1:34290-47439 GCA_001188425.1 Eucidaris tribuloides
TGAAATTTGTGCAGCTGTTGCGAGATAGGATGAAGTTGAAGATTCGTGCCACGGGAAACTGAATTGCTAATGAGACAAGAGTTTGACGAGAACTCGAGCAGGTTCTTGCAAACAATACGAAAACAGTTATATTAAATAAGTAAAAAAAATCAATAATATGTTTTGATTTGAAAAAAATAATAATAATTCATTGTGTTTTTTTCATTTCCTAGTGAAATTGTACATTTTTGTGGATAATGCCTATAGAAATTGTCTATTCATGCATATCTTGTCAGTGATAGCATAACTTTCCAAACTTTTGTATTCTAGGGTGTTTATTTGTTCATTTCAACATTACTATGTAGCTCAGATATCAAAGTTTGACATTTTTTTTAAACTGAAGCTTCATAATGTTAGCCTATCACTTTAATGTTTCCCGAATGGCTCTTTAGAACGCCTACTTCATTACCATATACATGTAGAAATAAAAGCATTCTGATCAAAGTTAGGCCCTATGTTTGGAAAATCCAAGTAAAAGTTTCTGATCGAGCAGGAACTTAAATGAAATTCGTGCCGAAGCGGAACTGCTAATCGGACAAGACTTAAAAGACAAATTCGTGCAGGTTCTTGCAAACAATAAGAAAGCAGTTATTTTAGATAAGAAAAAAAAAATCAGTGATATATTTTGACTTGAAAATCATTTTTTTTTCGCTGTTGCCCAGTTTTTTTTTCTTTAAGGATAATGCTTAAAGTTTGCATCGTTTTGCTACTGATATTGTGACAAAATTAAAGAACCTTTTGCGAGAACCATTTTCTCGCAGAGTGCAGTTAATACATCACATGTTCATGATAAATTTCTCGAATACTTTTCACAATTAGACTGCGAGGCTATGACTATGAATCAGTGGTACTGAAGCAGAAACGACTAGGCTACTTTCTAAATTCGTTACAGTAAAGATAAATCTTAAAGACAGTGACTCTGGACTACATATTTAAATCAAATAAAATTATAAATACATTGAAAAACCCGTAACAGAGATATAATCGCGGGAACCATTTTCTCGCAGAGTGCAGATTAATGCATCACGTACATAATGAGTAATGCTATTTTTGCCGAATACTTTTAAGTAATTAAACGGATGAATTCACCGATTTAATGACCAGTGTTCTTTTTTCCTTAATGTTTCTCGAGTGGGTCTTTAGTTTGCTCTGCATTTTTTCAAAGGGCATTAACCGACAGTAGGATGTCACAAGTGTCAAAATGTGTGTACTTGAAATGTGTGTACGTCCAAACATTCTTTCATTTATCTCAGAGAATAGGGTCAAGAAACAAAACCATACATGTCGATTTTGCAAGTAGAGCGCTATAGTTCATAACCCTAAAAATAAAAGGCTATTTAAAAAACCGGTATTGAAACAAATAAGTCTGTTTACTCGTGCGACTCGTTCTTTTTTTTAAGCTATAAGCATTTAGCCATTTAATGAGTTAATTCTTTCATTTAATCACCTGCGTTTATCGATGGGCACGAGCAATCTGCTTCTCTTTGGTTATCTTGATGTCAAGGCTATCTGATTAATCCTTTTTCAAAGGGCGTTGACCAACACGCAACAAAAATTTGAAACGAATTACAGAAATTTACAATAATAATAATAATAATAATCATAATAATAATAATAATGATAATAATAATAATCATAATAATAATAATAATAATGATAATGATAATAATAATAATAATGATAATGATAATAATAATAATAGTAATCATAATAATAATAATAATAATAATGATGATGATGATAACTATTATTTACCCAGGGTAGCCACTTCAGTCAAATAGACTGATCTTCCAGCGGGCCCTGCATATCATTAATGTTATTATTACCCTTCTCTGTTCTAGAATGCCGAGCGCCTGGCCAGAAAGCAGAAGGTACCATTTTTTAAAGTCTTTGGTATGACCCGGTCGGGTTTCGAACCCACGACCTTCCGAGCGTGAGGCGGACACTGTAACCACTATTCCATCACGCCGCTAATGATTTTTTTTAAGTTTCACGAACTTGTAAGTTGCAAACTCAAAATTTTGATTTGCGATACCAAACTACAATGGATTTTGTAATGTTTTTGAAAAGCAACTACAGGAAGGATAATAAAATAGGTAGATGAATGTACTGTGCATGTATCATGAAATAGGGAAGATATCGTTTCGTTTCTCTTCATTTCTTAAATTTGTTTTCCATATAACAAAATAGAGTTACAATCAAAATGCTATACAAAATAAAAGAGAACAAAATATTATAAGATATTGCATATTCGTCAGCAAATAGCTATGAACACAAATTAGCCACGTGTATTTTAAAATTATGCCAAAGTAAGTGTGGTTTAATTGTCATTGTGGATCAAGGGTTTATACGATAAAAACAAGCTGGATAGAAAGTTGACCAGAAATGGGTCAAGTTTAGTGGTCAGAAATTTCATTTTTCATGAGGTTCGCTAGTCATAACATTAGCTGTGCACTCGACAGCAATGTCATTCTCAGAACAGCCGAACGGTGATTATTTTAGACATCACGTTTAGGATAAAAGCAAAATACAAATGTTCGAGGAACACCAGTGAAACATGTTCTTTGCCCCCCCCCCCCAAAAAAAAAAATGCTTAAATAAAATTCGCAGGGATCTTGCATTTACGCCTAATTAAAGAACGCATGCACTTTGCTTAAATACTGGTAAACTACTGATACGATTATACGTTTAAGATTAATCGCATGACTATATACATTTTCCTTGATTGAATTTAAACATTTCCTAGATAATTCATGGTTAGATTTACAATTTGTCTGTGGTCTCGGTTTGTCCTATTTTCTTAGTGGCTGACTTTACGTAGATCACCTGCTTTGCCTTTGTTAAAACTTTATTTATCTATAGTTTTATTTTTCATATTTGCCAAATTTCAATTCACTTATGACGCCAGGGCTCACCAAAATGACTGAAACAGGTTATATGTGAACATTTCCAGCATTTTTCACCTCGCCTGAAATGTTAGACTACGTAAATGGACAGCGATTCAGCAATGTGAAATCAATTCAGAATTTTAATACACTCATTACATTTTGTAGGGCCTTCTGGGACAGCAGTGTTTGTCACTGAAGAGGCCACCCTGGGTAAATAAGACGTTATTACACTATAATCAATCCCTGTATTCATTATGATACCCTATTTTATTTCATAGTTTTCCGTAACATTCTGCACAATCACCTGGACATTGTTCTGAGCATATGCGTTTTTATGGTTTATGAACATTTTAGGCTTGCATTTATGAAGGTTCATGAGTACCGGTAATGAATTTGCCTACTGCTGTTTCATAGTTGATCCGGGTAGAAATCACCAATAAAAAAAACCCTTCATCAATCAAACTAGTAAAGTGTTCCCCTTCTCTCAGTGATGAGGTTAATTTGTCATGTGTTGACATTATTATTATCATTATTATTGATTTGTCATCATTACGGATGACAGGAACTAAAACAAGTGAACTTAATCACTATTACCCGTAGGCATCCAGTCCCGTGTAGTACAGTATGCATATTGATATGTGACCACAACACCGAGTTTTCACCCGATGAAGTGCGTGGGTTCTTTTACGTGCTGAGGTGTTTCTGTCTCAATACGGGACCTCCGGCTTTACGTCCTATACGAGGGACGGGGTAATGGGAATAAAGTGCCTCACCCAAGGACACAACTGCCATGACCGGGAACCGAACCTTGAACCTGTCATGTAGATCGGGAAGCCACAATCTTATCCCATGTAAGCACTGACGCCAGATTCTTTCTGGTACCTGTGTGGTTAACCCCTTCATTTCTACCTCACATCACAAAACATGCAAAGTCTATGGAATCGTATTGGAATTGTTACGATGAAAATAGTATTTCAGGAGTGATAGAGAACTGTTAAGACCTCAATTCATGTTCAGCCTTTAGGCGTCATTGCAATAAGTGAAGGTGTGTTTAGACTTCCTTTCAGGGTCTTGGGGTACAGCTTTTAGGAGATAGAGAAATATGTAAAGGTGTGTTTTGAATTTTCTTCGTGTACAGCTTTTAGGAGTCATAAAAATCTGCTAATAGATTGGGAATGAAGGACCCATCTGTCGATTTCTACGATAAAAAATTAAAGGAATAATCTGCCACTGTTCAATAAATCGAAGCCCAAGAAAACATCTGGAAAGTCTCAGGCGAGACATTACAAGTACATGTATTGTGCAGCTGTTCTCATGACTTTACATCTCCTGCCAAGTTAGCGATGGTGATCTTGATGAACCGGTGTGTTGGCTCAGTTGGTAGAGCGTCCGCCTCACAACCGGGAGGTCGGGGGTTCAAGCCCGTTCAAACCGCGGCCGCGTCAGACCAAAAGACGTTAAAAGATGGGACTTGCTGCTATCCTGTTTGGCGTTCAACAATTTAAGGGATAGAGCAACGTCGATCTGGCGCTGCTCAGTGGCTGCCGGGCCCACGATCAATTGGGCAAAATGAATTTTCGGAAGATTTCTATTTGTGATGTCTATTTTGAATAAAATATGGATTATTATTGTTATGCATTCTATTAACATGAGTGTCATGGGTGACCACCGAAATAGACTACTTTGGTAATACAGTATATTAAAATTGTATGCAGACCTTTTAAACAAAGGTTGTCCCTAACAAGCTGATCGAGAGCTTGCCCGAGGCTTGCCCGACATAGCAACAACTTATGCCTGCATGCAATTGGATTCCAAGTAGGCTTGTGGAATAGCTCGTTACTAGCCCCCAAGGAAGAAACAACTGTGAATTAAATTTGAATACGTTAGTAAGCTGGTCGACTGGTTGTTCTCAATTCAATCGCCAAACAAATAAAGTGATGCTTCGTAATGATGGCCATGTTGAAAGTGGTTTTGGGTTCCCTGATGGATTTTCAACATTTTTGACTTGGGCTGGCCACTTCGAACTTCCGGGCATTTGGGTAGGGGTCAATTAAAGTTCACACAGGGGTCAAAAATCAAAGTTGCCTAAATTGTGTCAACATGCATATCAAATTATTTGTCTACTCACAAGGATTCCAAAAATGTATACTTTGTTATGCATCCGATCTCAAATGAGGGCGCTACAGCCCAAAATATGTAAAGGTCAAAGCACTTTCGATGTCGGGTCAAAATGGTACCTTGACCAATTTTGATGATATTGGTGTCTAATCATATGTTTTCCTACATGAGAAATACAATTATGTACTTTTTAAAAGAAGAAATTGGATTCTGAACCTTGAAATTCAAAAATTGGTATGCCACAATAAGTCTATGTAGCAATATGCCATATGTTATCATTGGATTATGATATTACATTATGTTTTAAATTTCAAGGTTCAGATTCAATTTTTTTCAGTTAAAAAGTTCATAGTTGTATTTCCTGCATGAGAAATACAATTATGTACTTTTTAAAAGAAGAAATTGGATTCTGAACCTTGAAATTCAAAAATTGGTATGCCACAATAAGTCTATGTAGCAATATGCCATATGTTATCATTGGATTATGACATTACATTATGTTTTAAATTTCAAGGTTCAGATTCATTTTTTTTTCAGTTAAAAAGTTCATAGTTGTATTTCTCATGTAGGAAAACATATGATTAGAGTCCAATATCATCAAAATTGGTCAAGGTACCATTTTGACCCGACGTCGAAAGTGCGTTGACCTTTACATATTTTGGGCTGTAGCGTTGACACAATTTAGGCAACTTTGATTTTTGACCCCTTTTGAGAACTTTAATTGACCCCTGCCCAAAATGCCCGGAAGTTCGAAGTGGCCAGACCAAGTCAAAAATGTTGAAAATCCATCAGGGAACCCCAAACCACTTTCAAACCTTTGTTCCCAGACTTTGGTCACAGGACCTACAGGCTGGTCCTCTACTATCATTATTATTTTGTTTAATATGTACGGTACTGCTTGAGAGGTAGGCATATTTGTTTGTTTTTTCTTTCTTTGTTTGAAGTAAAGTCAATTTAGTTTTATTTCGTTTACAGGAAAGCATGTCATATCTCGTCATCAGACTACTTAAAACCAAGATTTATTTATCGTTTGTCAGATATTTGTGTGTGTCAGATATTCCTTGTCTTTCTGTTGTGTATTAGTGTATTTTGATTGAAACCGAAGCAATTTATTTTGAGTTGATATAAACAATTTCGTGTCGTAGCATACTGCCTGGGACTTCGAGGCAAAAATCGGGAAGGGGGTATTTTTTTCCACAGAACGGAGGGGAGGGGGGGGGGCTAAAAGTTTAATGTGGTGGTAGCGGTGCTGCCAGAGGATGTAGCTATACCAGTGTCACCAACTCACGATGTTAGACACATGAGCAAAAAAGTGAATGGACCATTTTTTTGCACACAAAGTTTTCAGAACAACATCCTAAATAAAACATAGTCATAAATAAACAGTGTGAGACAAGGAAAGGAATAATGTTACAATTCCGGTCACGTGAGAGGAAGGTTGCGTGAACTTTTTGGGACCAAATGTTTCGAAACATACTGACAAGTCTAAATCCAGACTCAATATCACCTACCGTCCTTTCATTTTTGTGTTTTTGCTGCTCCCATCTTTGCATTTGCCTGTCTGAATCGTGATTGGTTGATTGTGGTTGCGATCGTCAGCGAAGGGGAACCATACACCAGGCAAATGTCACTAAACAATTATACAGGTATTTAGAAATAATCCCCTTTCGAGACGAAATATAAGATATATTTAGACACGTGAATAGGAACGGTCGAATGAGCCTTTTTTTTGCCCCTAAGTTTTAAAGACATCGTATAACAATGCTGCCACTTTAAAAAATCTGAGCTTCATGTTTCCTCATGCTACCAGTGTCTCTGATAAGGTCTAAAAATGAACCCCTGAAAAAATTGTAGTTCAAAACGATCATTAAGTGCATTTAAAAAGTGAAAATCATTGAGTGACCATTCCTGTTCTCCCCCATAGAGTGCTGTGTGGCAGAATTTCCTATCGGCTGATAATAAATTTATGTGCCTAGCTTTGTCTGCACATATTTTACTGGTGACAGCATAACTGTCTAAACTTGTGTGTTCTAGGGTATTTATTTGTCCATCCAAACACTGTCAGATATGTCAGATAGCGCAGTTTGACAATTTTTTTTAAATGGGGCTTCCACAATGTTATATAGTGTCTTTAAGAACACAATTTTTAAATACAAAATGATAATCTTGTATCCTTAGTCACTGTAGGGTACATATTTCTGTGGTGGTGCACGGCAGTGGATCTACCTTTGCAAATGTCACAATTTCGGACACGTGTGAGAAAGGTTGCCTGAACTTTTTTTTTTGGACCAACATTTTTCAAAACATAGACCTATTGACAAGTCTATATCCTGACTCAATGTCACCTACTGTCCTTTCATATTTGTGGTTTTACTGCTCCCATCTTTGGATTTTGACTCGTGATTGCGATCATCAGCGAAGGCGAACCAAACACCAGGCGAATGTCGCTACATTATATTTAGAAATAATCCTCTTTCGAGACGAAAGATAATGTATATTTTGGATAAAAAAATCTCCCAATATTGAGATTTCAATCACGTGTGCGGCATTCCGTTGACACCCTATGGAATGGTAATTGTTTTGAAATATTTAAATTAAGTTTCATTCATCGATACAGATAAACAATTGCGTACACATGGTTTTCGTGTTAGAATGAATAAGCTGAAAATAAATTATTTCCTAGAAATAAAACATTCTTTTCATTAATTTATATATGTTTTTTTTCATAACCTACTGTTTTACGGAGTCTATTACTTGTTTCGATATGAAGTTATTTGCTGGTTCGTTTTGTTTGTTTCTTTGTATAAAATGAATTATGGTATTCATTTGATTTGTCTTGGTTTATTTCATTTCCTTCTTATGCCGGGTTGTTAGTTATTAAACAATGAATAGCTTGTAGAACTACATTATGGTGGCGACCGAAAACATCATTACGTTACAAACGGCTACAAACGCGTTTCAATGCCGTTTGCTCAAGTTGTGTTTTGGCTTAAGCGAAAATTTCAAATCCATTAAAACGAATGATGAGGGTCTTTCATTACTCTGACTTTGAAATGAATTTATTTTTTTATTTACATGAAGGCTTACTTTTCTGCCACAAAGCTTTGTAAGAGGTGTAGCATATGTAAATTTTGACATTATACATGTATATGATTTCATCATGTATCTTAGTGGAACTTATTTTGAAGTGTGTAAGACAAAACCACAATGAGTCGATCTCGAGCCTAGTCTGGCTGCTAGACGTATTGAATGGACCTGTAAAATGAAATTTTCTACTCCATTTACCGCGGCCGGCCTCTGCGGAGTCTGGAATTCAGACTATCTCGAGCTATAGCCCAGGTCTTATCCACTGATCCTCACCGCCTCCCTAGTTAGACTGCAGCCAACCACCTTCACCCTTCGTTCAGTGTTCCGAAAGCGTTTTTTTTTTTTTTTTTTAGTTAGGCTGATGACCCGTATTTGACATTATTATTGTGCTTTAAGTCCGAAGTTTCCTCTTCTAGGTTAACCTACAAACTCGAATTTGCTGACTCAATCATAAATTAGTTCGGACATCACTTTCCAAACAAATTGCCGAGTTTGTAGTGACGAAACTTCTTCCACTATGTTTAAAAGATTAATTGATTGATTAATTGATTGATCGATTGATCGATCGATCGATCGATCGATCGATTGATTAATTATTGATGGACTGATCGATTGATGGATTGATTGATTGATTGATTGATGGATGGATGGATTGATGGATTGATTGATTGATTGAGAATGTTTGTGTGTTTTCCTCAGCAAAATCAAATATAAAAAGAATGAAGAAGAAATAACGCGACAAGCATTATAAAAAATAGGTCCAACGATAGACACTTCCTCAATTTAAAGAGGGTCTCTTCAAGGGGAAAAACAGAGAGGTTTTTTTTTCAGGGAAAAGGGAGTATTTTGAGGAATGTGATCGGGGGGGGGGGGGTTGAACTCCCCCGTACCCGAATGTGGGGAATAATGTTCATGATAGTAGTGAAGATTAAGTAGATTAAATATGAAAAGTAGTAGAGGAACAATAATAAGGTTCCGTGACACTTTCACGGGGACAAAGGTTTGAAAGTGGTTTTGGATTGTCTGAAGGGTACTAGACAAATTAACAAATCAAATATAAGATAAGCTGCATAGGATTACATGTACATACAGATGCTGTATAAGCCTGTGTTAAAGTACATAAACATGGTTTGTGGTTTTAAATTGCTTAGTTGAATTAGTCATGTCAGAAAACATTATGTTTAGATACTAAAATCAGTCAATTTGGGTAATTTAAGAGTTTGACCTTTGAGAGAACTGAGTGCGTTGACTTTTTCACATTGGTGGTTTTAAATTGCTTAGTTGAATTAGTCATGTCAGAAAACATATGTTTAGATACTAAAATCAGTCAATTTGGGTAATTTAAGAGTTTGACCTTTGAGAAAACCGAGTGCGTTGACTTTTTCACATTTTTGGCGGTAGCGACTCAAACCATTGTTCAGTTTTGACCCCTGCAGAACCCATTTTGACCCCTGCCAAAAATTGCTGACATTTTGAAGAGGGTTACCCAGGCCAGATTTGTTTAGTACCCTTCGGATATTCCCAAACCACTTTCAAACCTTTGTCCCCGTGAAAATGTCACGGAACCTTAACATTGTTCCTCTACTAAAGCCACTGATCCACATCGCCTCCCCTGGTTTGACTGCATCCAACCTCTTAAATCGGTTGTTACGGTACGCCTTGGTTTCAAGGGGTGTTAATCATGCAATTCCCTTGTCTACCGGATTGTTACCTTGAGCGTGTATATCTGTCTAAGAACCCAAGATGACCCCATTAACTTAATCTTCCATTTTTGTCTCGCCTGGACGTGTTCAGGAAGAGACTATGAATTTACTTTTCTGTATGTCTGTATGTAGTATGTAGTATGTCCGCTCATTTTGGTTAAAGTTTCGTTAAATGACTGTCAATTGAAAAGTGTTGCTTCAATTCAAACCAAACTTGGTAAAAATGATCAGTGGGTTGGACTAAGGGTAATTGGGGTCAAAGGTCATGCAGGGGTCATCTGGGGTCATCTAGAGGTCAATTGTCATAGGAATGTACTAGGACCACCTAACTTGGTCGAAGAACACTAACACTGAATGCAAGTACATCCCAGGTCAAATGTCAATGCAGGGGTCATCTGGGGTCATTTAAAGGTCAATGTCTAGGAATGTGCTAGGACACCCTAACTTGGTCGAAGAACCACTGACGGCTGAATGCAGAAAATGCCAGGTCAAAGGTCATGCAGGGGTATGCAGGGGTCAACTAAAGGTCAATTGTCATAGGAATGTGCTAGACCACACTAACGTTTGTCCGAAGACCTACTGACTCTGAATGCAGAAAAATGCCCAGGTCAAGGTCAAATGCAGGGGGTCATCAGTGGTCATCTATGGGTCACTTCCAATCGCGGAATGTCCATAGACGCACCAAACTTGGCGCAAGAAGAAACTGCCAAGAACGAAAACAATTTGAGGTGCAAAGGTAGTTCTAATCTGAACAAAATTTATATTGTCAAAAGTTTTAATGGCTGCCCCTACCCCAGCATTTTGCTGAAAACATGCGCAATTGAAAGGTGCATGCCTCATTTTCTGACGCGTTAAAACAGGCGAGCACTTGTGTTCGAGAACCAACTGTTACCTTAAAGTTAGTGACATGATGTGGGAAAACTTTGAAAATGCCTAAAGAACCAATGAGTTGAAATATATAAACTAATACACTAAGAGGGTGGATCTCCCCTGGGGATTTGTCTGTAATTTTGTTTACTTAAGGAGAAATCAAGCTTTAAAGGCCCAGTTACGTTTTGGGGATTTTTTTGTTTTTGAAAAGCTTATGCCAATGTATAATCTGCAATAATAATTTCTGAATGTTTTAGTTTTTTTTTTAATAATTAAATTAATGAAAAATCTGCGTGGGAAACCACACAAAATTCACATTAAATTAACATCTAAAGGTTGAAAAAGTGCTTTTAAGGTCTAACGACGCATTAATAACTACTGCAAGGATGGACCATACAGTAAGTCTTCTCGTCCACAGGCGCATTAGCCGACACAACCAAAAACTAGGTCCTGTACTGGTAAAAACTCTACGTAGCCACGTCACCGGTGTCACCGCGCGAAATCCCAATTGCGCGAAAGCGTCACGCAGCCAACGACCCACGAACTCCAGGCCACTTCGCAGCGAGAGTCAATAGACAGGCCAGGGAACAGTGATGGCCGGATCCATAGAACTGTAGCCTTGATGAACGTCACGAAATGGCCCGTCGTTCTCACACAACAAATGTACAGAACCTCCACACACACGGCCGCTTGACAATTGATAAGGACGCAGAAGCCTCGTGCACCTACTCCAAGGATCTGGATAAGTATATCTTCAAACAAGCACAGAAGGATTCTCCAAAGATTTGAATCAAGAATGGCAGTTGACACAATCTTCTGGAAAAATTAGGCGAACTTTGAAGCAACGTCGAAGCTCTCTACAATTTGACAAGAAAGCGAGTAAGACGACATCGAAGAAAAACAAAGAGAACATCGACAGCAAAATTAAAAGCAACTGGAAAAGAAAATCGGTGATCTCCGAGCTGAAGTCATGAAACAAAGATCGCGACAAATAAAATGAAGAGATTTTCACGAACGCAACAGACATTCCGGTCAGTGGGTTCCCCGAAGCGGCAACAGCCACAGGGCCAGCGGGAAGACTGCGTAAAGATCGTCGAAATACAATAATTGGAGTCCAAGTTACAAATGACCACAAGTCCGACAAGAGCCCACCCGAGATGGTCGGAAGGTTAGAAGGCGTCCAGCAACATTCTTGTTAAATTCTTTCCTATAGAGAAGAATAATCGATGTAATCCGTCGTGCCAGGGAAGCCCTGAAGGAAGAGCGATACTTTATTATCGACGATCTCACGCAAAGCGACTCGGAAGAAAAGCAAAAATGGAGGCAACAAGTACAGGAAATGTACAATAAAGGAACCAAACTCAGGTTTTATGCGGGTAAATGGCGCCAAACGGGAGGAACTCCCTTCAATTTTGAGTGAGTAGTTACCACAATTTAAACAATCAACACTTTCCTTGTACCTGAATCATAGCGATATGAAAAATCATAAAAAAAAACTTAATCAAAATGTATCACATACATCCATTGCTTCATTTTGATTATACGATTATATTGCATGATATTAAAAGCTAATTGCATGCTAATGCATTGTTATCAATATTGCATCTACTTGTAATATTGCATGTTGCCTCCACTTTTGCTCTTCTTCCAGGTACTGTTTATACAGTTATACAAGGTTTTTTTCACCTACACTCTGTATCTGTTCTATAATGATTCGACATTATCTGCAACAAAGTGTTCTTTTTGTCATTGAGAATTGCATCTTCAGAAACTCCCCACAGAGATATCCACCTTTTTCTTGTTTGAAACTACTGTCAATAATGTCACATTTAACACTTGTTTGACAGTGTTTGAAGAACTAAAAAATAGGTTTGAAATCTAAGTTAGTAGAGTTGCAAAGGATGTCTATGTTGTGGTGAGTTCAATATTTTAGACGAGTAGTTATCATTATATAGACATTATAGTATCTTGTCCGATTTTGAGACAATATTGATGCATCATTATACTCTGTATTCTTCCATTCCAGCACGGATGGTATGTTATTTTATTTCCTACTTTATTTATCAATAATATCGAAGTGAATGACTAAATTCTTCACTCATAAATATTTAAAAAAACCCTAAATGATCAGATAACCTTATGTTAATAAACACCCACATGGATTGAAGCCATTGTATTAATGATGTGTCATTATTTGTTTGATTATATTCATGAGCTCGACCTGTATGAGCGATTTTCCTTAAGTCCTAAATATTGATACATCGAAAATATATGGTCATGCTACTCCAATATACTGAGTCGTTCCACTCTAGTGATTTATGTTCCTGCCATAACAATAAAACATTGTAATAATAATGACGGCAGCTGCAAATGATATAACAATCTCACCTTCTATTTTTGCTTACCTCATTGTGTAAGGTCACTGTGGAGAAGCATAATTAACA
>JZLH01S0104134.1:0-13800 GCA_001188425.1 Eucidaris tribuloides
GTTGGTTAGCCCTTGTGTGCTGTGGTGGTCCTGATCGATAAGGTAGGATGATGAGTCCATGTTTGAATCGTGTTGTATAGGTGACTGTGTATCTGTTGATGTAGACTAGGTTGGCTATGTGAGTGTCGATGGCAGTACCTGATATCTTGGCCAAACACATACAATACCATCAGTAATGATCCAGTTACACATAAAACAGGGGTACATCGACCTGGCAACAGCCCGGTGTTTGTCTCTGTGTCTGATGTGTGTCATTGTGTGTCTGCTAGATCTTATAGTCACTGATAAGACAGTTCATATATTTGACCTTGTATCCTGTTTTGTGTCTATAAAACTAATTAAATGACCACAATGTTGTCATTTTACAAATTATGGACACACACAGGTAGGATTCACAGATCCAACGCTAGTGTGCTGTAACAGTGACTGCATACAAGTGTGCCCTACTCCTAATAAATTGGTATATATCGTATCCATTTAGTCTATTGAGCGTCAACAACATACAGCCATGATGTAGGTGATACACATAACAGGACACATAGCGCTATCTAGACACATTACGACATTACTTGTAGTGACACACACAGGGTTGTGTATCTCTGTGGTGTGGTCGTGTGCGTGGTTTGCGTGTAATCTAACACACGGAACACTAGTTGACTAGCTCATCGTACACAACCACACACAGACAAAGAAGTACACATCAGGGGATCGAAATAACACATACGAAACCACGTACGCACTCGATATCAACACCACCAGAACTACTTATACAGTCAACGGAATGCATGTAATGTCTATGATTACACTACAGGTACAGTGCCCAAAAAACGTAATTCGTAGTAATTTTACTTTTTTGTCCAAGCTAGCGTCCTAAACCCAGACAAAACAAGAAAACATATATCAGGATCACAGTGCTAAACAATTGTCGACATGACATCAGCAAAGAGACATCACCATGACTGGCAATTCGAGATAGCCAGTGAAAACACTAACACATGCAGGACACAGAATTGTGTGTGGCTTGATATGGAGGTGATCAAACAGATGACGACCATAGCAGATGCTTAGGACTACCAGTTCCAAGAGCACATTGGGACAATTGTGACGATAGTGTTGTGAATCATAGGATACTGGTGTGGCGTCGATAAGCAAGGATGCTAGGAACACAAATATAAGTACAGCTCAAGTCAGTACAAAATCGATGTCATCATGTAAACAATACGATCATCGTGAAGTGATTAGTAGTGGTACAGTCACAAAGACAGACACAACTCTGCAGTAACAGGCAACCACAAACACAAAGACATACACACATAAGCAGGACTACACAATGCAGACCACAGAACATACATCAAAGACACTAGAAATACCTTACAAACAAGAACACACTTAAAAGCAGCCAACGGACAACAATATGTACAACAAAGGCGAACCAACACCAGAATGACACAACGACAGAGACAGACACACACAAACAGACATTATAGACACACAAACCAGCAGCATAACAACACAAGCATCACATATAACAAAACCCCTAACACAGTAAGGCACCAACCAAGTACCAAATAAACAGGAGAACACACCATAGGACAGAGCTACACTAGCAGACTATCACAAGACAGAACAACATCAAATATACAGACCGAACATGAGAACCACAACACAGACGACACACACAGCACATAACTAGGGCCACAGCTCATTGGGCAGTTTTAATCTCCAACAACAGGAAGAGACAGAAAGTCACAATGCATAACCTAGACTATGCACACAGACAGCATTAACACAAACATTGAGCAAACGAAACCACACATTGAAGAAACATACAGGACACAAAGATGTAAATACGAAGCATGGCAACTACGAACTACTGGGAACATATACACAGAGAAATTATGTAAAGACACAAACAAATATTTGTCAGACGAATAACACAACTAATGAGACATGAATAGAGGTTAATCACAACCACTAGACCAAGACATGAATTCACATATCAACAGCACGAAAACACCGTAAGAACATATAAACCGGATACATTAGCAGTATTAGCAATAAATGCAAAGATCAGCAAGACACTTATCACATCAGACCAAAAACAGCAACACAACATAACAGATAACCAGAACCATCACAGACATAACACATCAAGACACACACCAGAAAAAGCACGTACATCACATGACCGAAGACACATACAAGATACGAAATATGAAGAACATCGGAGAACAAAACACACAACATGACAGACACAGAACAGACCACACCGCACTACCAAGACACATACAAACGACACATTGAAACAATTCAGTACACCTTCAAAGTACCTTAACACAAGACAACATCATGACTAACAGCACTATTCAAGACATGGGAAACACAAGAACACACCCGTACACAAACAGACAATCAGACACACAGACACATGCAACACACACAGACACATACGACGAACACACAGCGAAGACCAAAACACACAGACACACAAACAGTCCGCATCACAGACAGACACACACATACACCATAATAAACAAGCACATCACAACAGACACACAACACATCCCAGGAAAAAACTACACAAGACACATGTACAGAGACGAACCACCAGACAAACCAAGACCATAAAGCAAGCACCACACAAACAGAATCTATAAGTACAAGACACAAACACAAACGACAACACACTACAGATAAACCACCAACACAGACACAATTAGTGACTCAAACACAAACACAACCAGAAGAGAGACACAAGCACACATGCAGACACAACCACCAGAAAACATAACAGACACCAAAACAAATACAGAAACGACACCACAAAAGACAACATTCAGACTATTAATGGCACCGCAACCAATCGCTGAAACATACAGATCAGATATGGCTGCGCGAGGACAATTTGCCGTCAAACAGATAGCGTCCAGCGACGCAGAACAAATTCGTCGCCTGGCCTAAGATACAGAATGTACAGACAACGACAATTTTGCCGAAACGAGTGGCGTACGACCAATTTGTGGACCGTCACGAGTTTTTCCACAGACAAAGCAAAACGTATCGGTGACACACAAATCAGTAACGATCAGTACCAGACCGAGCCAGAACACACTTATGTGACGATACAGACTCACACAGATACACAAGACACATATACGCAGACACAGGTGACACGGATACAGAATACAACATGACAAACACCCGAACCACAAGGTTGTCACAGACACACTCACATACAGAACGACACATAGCACAGGCAACAACACGTAACCAAACTAGCGAAACAGTAAGCAGATACACATGCAGACCACGACTGTTGCTGCTGGAATATTGAAGTAAAGTGACTTGTAATATTGCAACGATTACACACACTGACAAGTGTAATCATGCAGAGTAGCTACAGACGAAGCAAGAGAGCACGAGGAGCAACAACCACATATCACATGACTAACAACACAGACACATGCAACACTAGAGCGAAAGACAATACAGAGACAGGTAAATACCACAGAGCAGACTACACCCGACTCTCAGACAGAAAACGAACGTTTGTTGGCAGAGCAGACAGAACAAACAGAAACAGATACACAAACAGACACGATGCTTAACCAAGTGTCTTATGGAGTCGACACAGCTACAAGCCACACGATACCATACTATTATGGCCCAGCTTTAATTCAATTCCAATTTATTGTCCGTCTACATTTCAAATCATGCTTTGATTATGGCTGGGACAAAAAATGTCTGTGAGCTTCAACTCGCGGCCACAAATTGCCGCCAAAGAGCGACAATTTGGGCCGTGGCGACAAATGTTGTGGCCGTCCAGGACTGCCCTTGGTCACAAAAATGCGTCCAGAATTGTCGCAAAAAAAAAAACGGACCAACATCCGGCCGACATTTTGTACGCGAAGCCGCCGGCACAATTTGTGCCGTTCTACAGACAACAGTCGTAATGTTCACCATAAGCGCTGGGGTGGTGGCTTGAGAATATCTTGAAGGTAAGTGTGAAAATTAGCTAATATTGCAGAGTTGTCGCGCCCAATACGATTTTAAAGCAGCCGTAGATTCGATTGGATGTATACGATGGAGTAGCGGTACAATTCTTTAGAGCTGTTTGATGTAAAAATATTCACGCGTACTCAGCTCTTAGACCTGTGTTGTGAGCATGTACTTAGATTATTCCGCAGTGTTTCCAGTCATCAAAATCACTCAATAGTTTGGAGCAGGACACTGCACCTAAAAATTAGCTGCACTCAAAATCAAAAAGAAAACAAATAATACGAAACTACACAATGACCTGTAATAAACAATTCAACTGTGTCGCGTCGTTATCATTTCCGAAGGAGTTGTCATAAGCCCATGATCAACGCCAGTTACAAGACTTTTTCGATGCAGAAGCAGAATGTGATAACGCGCCCGAAACGCGCCAGCCCTGCATGCAAACGCGCCGGCGAGCACACGATGACGTCACGACGATATATAGAGTATAGTGGGAAATCGAATTTCGAGATCTGAATAGCAAAAGTAATGATGAAATTATTATTATGTTAAATGTTATATTTTTTATTTTGGAAGAAGTGATCAATTCGAGTATTACAAGATTCGAATATATGGTAGTGTTTCCGTTGCAAAAGGGTAAGATTAGTCTGGAATTGTTATGCAATTTGGGGCTTTGCAGGGCTACTTTAAAACAGTAGACAAGTCTCACGTAATCAGGCTAAGATCATAAGGCCTTCTATGGAAGTCACTGTTTGTTTTAATAATGGACTAGATCAACAGAAAGTGATGAAACGATGTCCCTAATCCAATAGAATTTAAATAATTATCGTTTAGCAGAGGAGGATAATGGTGTACTTGTCTGGAATGAATTTAGTTCTTAATATACTTGACGAGCACAAGGTGGACGGAGACCTAATATAACGCCATACGAATAGAATTATACCGAGATCTAACTTTTCAGACCTCCAGAACTAGATAATTCAACACAGTGGTCAGTTACTACCCCGTACCCCTTATGTCGCTAGAAAGCAGACGAATCTAGACACTAGTGGAGTTACTATGTCTTACTAATCTTATTTATCTAGTCTACGATCTAGCCTCATATTCTTTGAAATCCTGGTTTAGATCTAGAATCCACCGCCAGGTGCAATTTACGGAAGACACCTTACTGCTGTTCCCTTTACGAGCTGAGTATTTTTGATGTCTACGCTAAGGGGCACTAGATTCACGAAGATACAATCTCATACCTCAAACACTATAATTATGTCTAGGGCTGAGTGAACTCTGGTTTTACAAATTACTACGGATGACTCACGACCATTAATCTTTTTAATGTATTGCCTTATTAATGTAACGATAAACGAATTTTGCCATGGCTTCGATACCGTGTACATCCTTGTTTCGTGACATAAGTTGTTTACACATCTCCCCTTCCGGCCATAAACAATCACAGACGCCCAGAAAACACGATCACTATGAAAAACATCAACCAATACAACACACTCTAATATATCAATCCACTGTTTTTTTTTGATTACACAACTACGACTGCACACACCCACCATTTTTTAACCGCTCTATCCATTGAACCTGTTCTATACCCCCCTGGTTCTGCCCCTAAACTATACTGTAACCCACAACTAAAATCGTCATCGCATGGAACAAAAAGGACAAGCAAACCAACCCACTATTAAATCACTAAATTTTTTTCTAAAATAAACTTACCGATTTATTACTTGCACTCACATGACATGGACATAAATCTCAGATAACTATTTAGCTTGGTATTAACTAAAAGTACCATTCGGATAGAAAAACATGTCATCGCATTACCGTTTCATGGGACTCCAGATTCACCAGGTAATCTAGTAAAAATCATATGGTTCAAAAATAAATAATGAGTCCATTCTTTTCCCTTAAGAAAATTTGAGAAAAGAAATCACAAGAATTTGTAATTCCATTATAGGATTCTTTTGGCTCGCACAGACTGCGCCACCACTAGCAACGACAGTGATAAAATCATATGCACAAGTATTGAGACCATTTCGAGATCTTGTAATAGCCCTTATATCGCAAACTTAAAACAGTGTAATAATAAAGGAAGAATGTTAATTGCTCTAGTTCACAATCGTCGCGAGTGAGAGAGGATAATTATATATTTAGAACATCTTCTGTATTCGCAGCATTAGATTTCGTGATATAGTGTGGTGTATAAGAAGATATTGATAGCTTAATCAGTGATTCATAAATAACACATACAATAATTTATTTGTTTTTTTTTTTTTCAAAGCTTAGAGAGTAGTCAGTCTCCAATCATCAATGCATGGTCATATTACCTATCTCAAGAACATGTTTATGGATAGAACTAGTTAATGCATGAGTGCCCAACTATTATATGCATATGCTAAACAGAATTTTTACTCAAATTGGAGTATCACACGTACTTTCCCAACGCGTTTCACCTTGAGGAATATCGAGTTCATACACAGCACTAACAACAAATATTTTATTTTATATTTTTTTATGGCAAAAGGTGAAAATCGAGCAAAATGTCAGCATACTTTGTTTTCCTCAGGAAGGGCAGAATTGTAAACGTATATTTGAGTAAGATACCCGCAGCTGGCAGACCCATCCGATCGTGCTTAGGCTGCTTCATGCCCTTAACGAGCTAAATTAATGCACAATTTGTTTTATATTGTCAAAAGTGATTATGTATCCAAAAAAAGCATAACTTTATAAGCGCTAGGGATATTGTGAACGACATTATTGTTTCTCTGGCTGTCCAATTAAATGTTTGTCGTGTCTATATTACAATCGGTCACTTTCATATAGCCTAACATCGATGTTTTCTCTTTTTAAACACAATATGCCTTCTTAACTCAGTCAAAGGATGCGAAGCCTAAACCCCATTGTTATCCAGCTAGAGCCAGCCAACATTCACCGCACGGCCATGCTGGGAAACGGCCGTCACACTGACGTAACTTTGAGATGTAAGATGATACCGTTATTCTCACATCGATAACTGCTGAGTTATGACTCACAACCACCCAGACCAAACATTCACTGCATGGGTTACTGAGAGAATGCCAGCGGCAAAAATGCCAGGAATTCGATTATTCTTGGTGGGGGACTACCGCCGAAGCTCTTTCAGATATGACCTCATTACCTATCTAGCGTCAGGATGGTGCATGGCGAACGACACTATCGAGAAGAACGCGGACGTGCTATGTGGACCATGAACTAAAAACTGCATAGATAATTTGCGGGAACACAAACAAGCAGCAGCCTGTAACAGCAAAAGGTAAATGGTCTTGAGATTCATGGAAGCTAGCGGAACCCTGTGGCAGATTGTCTTTAACCAATTAATGTATGAATACATATATCCTTCACGTTATTCTGAACTAGGTCACGTTATCTTACAAGCGGCAATGCGCAGCAATCACAGCATCTGAGAATTACTACAACAATATTACCATGATACATTTTTAAAATAATTTATGAAAAACTGGCATTGTGGAAGTAACTGGACACCATTCGCGTGTTACATCCCCAAGGTCTTATTTTGAGATCAACTGCACATCTGCCAATCCCTTATAAATAAATGACATTGCCTGTACGCATGGGGCAAGCTGAAGTTAATGCAAATGTCAGCAAAAAAAATGGAATAACAAATACTGACTTCGCAAGATTTTCTGAATGAAAGTTGTGGATGTAACGACCGCGGACACCACACTATTCTGACGTTTAGCGAAACCGTTACACCCTCGCGACAACATTCATCAGAAACTCAGGGGATGGTAATATTCTTTCGTTTCAAAAGTTTTGATTCACTGAACCCTGTCAGCCATCCAACATACTGGCAAATGCATGTAGGTTTTATTTATGGAGATATCAATAGATCGCATGGTATACAAAAAAAATATAAACAAGAGAGGTTCTGTTCGCGGATGTAAAATTACCCATATGGGACACCCCATTGTCCTGTTAGCATCCACAACATGTTTTTGTAAATATTTTCAAATGGCATGAGGAAGCAATGTGTCTGCGTCTAAGCAGACGTTTCCTGAAGGAAGCCATGTATATTTATATAAAATGGCATAGTCGTGCAAGTCATAGTTTAAAAACTACAACGCTTGAATTAATAAATGTCACGTTTTCTTCCCAACTAATGTGAACAGACGACCAAATACGCAATTTTGTCAGTATGTTTTCAAATCTAATTATGATTTGTTCTAGTATCGACAAGGCACAACGATTTTATATATAAAAACGCTGTGGTAGCAGCAGTATTACATTTTGCAACAAAAGTTAGCAGTTTAACGTCTTTACATGGCTAGATGATTGAAACTTCTAATGCGACTTTTATGTGTATATGTGTAAGTTATTGATGCAGATCTGCAACTTGGCCACATTAAAGCCAAAAGTTTAGTTTTTGGGAATTTTTTGTTATTTGAAAGCTTTATGCCCCAAAAGTCATAACGCCTGCAATAATAGATTCTGAATGTCTTTAGTGTTTTTTTTATATTATATATATATATAACTATATTAACTATATAACTATATTTTAATATTATAACATCCAAAGGGTTTAAAAGGCTTTAAGGTAAACATGTGTTATACCTCATCTGAAAGAGCAGACTTGTTCTATTCGATGAGGTATAGCTCATATAACATTTTAACCTTTGGATGCTATAATGTAAAATAAAAGCCTGAAAATGCGGGGTTCCCGCGCTCCCGCGCACCTCGCGCCGGACCCCCCACTTTCATTAATTAATAAAAAAAAACTAAAGACAAAAAAGCAAGGTTATATAGAGTTATACCAGCATCTGAAAGACAGAGTCTGCTCTTTCAGATGAAGGTATACCAACATGCAACCCTCGGGTCCCCCGAGACTTTCGGCTATATTTTACATTATAGCATCCAAATGGTTAAAAAGGTATATATGAGGCTATACTCATACTAAAAAGAGCAGAGTCTGGCTGCTTTCCAGGTAAAGGTAATAACACATGAACGCTTTAAAGCCTTTTTAAGCCGCTTCGGCATGATATAATTAAAATATAGTGCGAAAATCTCGGGGTTGCCCCCGCGCCCACCTCCCATCCCCCGAGAATTTTTCATTAACTAATTAAAAAAAACTAAAGACATTCAGAATCTACTTATTGCATGGTTATGACTTTGGGGCACAGCAACTTTCAATACACAAAACATCCGCAACCAACTAAAGCTTGCGGCTTTAAGAGTTAAAACAACTGTCTAATAATCAGCCACAGTTGAAAAGCAAAAATGGAGCTAACATAACTCACGCTTCTTGAGTGTCTTTGATAAGGTCTAAAAGCGAAGCCTGCAAAAATTACTTCAAATGATGATTTAGTTTCTTTAAATGTGAAAATCTAACAAGCATCAAAATCGAACGATTCACCTACGCATTTCCTCCCAAAGACTTTCTCTGCTGCAGATCTATTTTTATTATCCACACAGAGTAGAAAAATTGTTTATTCATGCATACCTTTCCATTGGCAGCATAACTTTGCAAACTTTTGTATTCTATGGTGTTTATTTATCCATTTGAACACTTTACGTAGCTCAGATATCAAAGTTTGACATTTTTTCTAAATTGAAGCTCCACAATGTTAGCCTATCAAGAACATATTGTCAGTAGTGTACGACGTATGCATGTGCATGTGTGTTTGTTTGTTTGTTTGTGTGTGTCTGTTTGTGTGAGTGTGCTGTCTTTAATTTTGTAAGGCATACTACTACAATTTCTGATCAACTTCGAGTAATTGCAAGGACGTTTTATAAATGCTTGTTATATCATGTGATATCATCGTTGAACTATAGTTAATGCGACAGTAAATGTATATTTCTCTTATTTTTTACAGATTCATATGAAATGAAAAACTGTTCTTCTGTCATCTGTCAAAATAATGGTACCTGCCACAACCACGAGACTGTAGGTTACTACTGTATTTGTCGGGGGTGTTATTACGGGGACTTTTGTCAATCAGGTAAATACTAAAAAAGAAGAGTAACATTTTTAAAGCCTAGGTCCCAACCCTCCGTACTTGCAAATGCGTGATGTCTACTTGCAAAAACGTGAGCAATATTGGTGATCCGTACGTGGTGAGTACCGCCTCAGTGCGGATTTGGGAGCACGCAGACATCTCGTAGCACTCGTAGTGCACCAAGAACTTTCCTGCGTTCGGGCTACGGATTTACTCCCAGCAGGGGCGTCGATCCATGTTTCAGATTGGGAGGGGGGGCGCGAAAGTGCCCCCCAGGATCGACGCCTCTGAGTACCCCAGTACGGGTGAAAAAAAAAAAACGCAGCAGGTGTAAGTACGGCCTCCATACGGTAATCGCAATCGCACGGAGAACGTACGTTGTAAGCACGTTGTGATCACGTACAACTCACCTACCACGTGCGCAACGTATGATGCACGTAACCGTGCTAGTGACCTACGTTGACTCCCTCCCTGCTCTTGTCACTCTCTCCCCTAGTCTGAATTGCAGACTCCGCCTCTGCGAAGCCGAGGTCGGCCGCGAAGCGAAGAAAGACAAACTCTCCCCACGTTTTCAGAAAAAAAAACACACACACACAAAAAAAAAAACGTACAGACTAAAATCATGCATGGTAGGTTGGGGCATTAATCAAATACGGGAGTTGAATTTTATATTCTTAAAAGCTCATTGTTATTCGTACAATACACGATTTTATTTTCTCAATATAGAAAAGTACACGGTAAGACATAATGCATTGAGGCCAATATTTTATTGATAACAGCTCAAATTTTCGGCCTCCCCGGCCTTCGTCAGGAGCGAAAATGAGCTCCTTGGTATCATATCATACAATAATAAAAGACGCAGGACGCGCGTCGTCAGGCAGATGCCTTAGCGCTTGTTGTCAAGCGGCCTGTCTGAGGACGCGCGTCCTTAACAATGAAATCTGTGAAGGGATACGCATATCCGACAACTAATGGGATGTGCATCCATTGATATATTATATATACACACACGGAAATAAATTTAATACAAACAGACGAATAATTATTAAATATACGAAATTGTAATCATTGTAGTAATATAAAACTGAATAATTAATAAAGAAGGACGGCTGAACTACTTGACCATCTAACAAAATGATTATAACAGTTATCGAATAACTCAAACAATTGGAAAAAGCGAGGAAGAAATCGGAAAAATGTAAAAGTACGTGTCCTTCACAATAAAATAAATAGATAAAAGATGCCCGCATCCGACAATTGAAGGGATGTATGTCAATTTTACTGCAGAAATGAAATTACAGTAAATGTAATGGCGCGCGCGCGCGCGCGCGCGCACACACACACACACTATATTTAAATTTATATAAAAATATAAAAATTTACACGAATTATACTTAATATGAGTAAAATGTATAAATCAATGATTAATAACGAATGGTGACCGAACTAGACTGTTCATCATACTTGCATCAGTTACAACAGAACAAAAAAAAAACTTGAGAACGTATCAAATCAATACGGAAAAAATGTAATTATCAGGATAATTCTGGATATCCTTTGAAACAAAGTAAATAAAGAGGTGCGCACATCTGACCACTAATGGGATGTGTGTCCATTTTACTAAATAAACTAAATTAAACTTGTTATAATGATACACAAAAATGAGTGAAAAGTACCACATATACATAATACTCAGTTTAAATATATATATATATATATATGTAACCTGTCACCACAAATTACACCATAAGTCGGAAAAAATAAGAAATTGCATTTTTCATACTGTCTTAAAGTAGAGACTCTAAGCTTTCAATTGATGTATAATTTGTCTAGGATGGACAAAGCAAACCCATTAAAAACCGTGCTCACAAGTTTGGACTGTCACGAAAGCCATTATCAGGAAAGCGGAGAAAACAGCTGCAAAGTTAGTGCTAATTCATGCGAAACCGAGGGCCTTTGACAACTGTTCCATAGAAAGTACGGTAAAACCAGTCACTTTAAAATTGAGAATTGTGGATTGGAAAATCTTTTTTAGCTCTTACAATTGTCATCAATGAATTGTTCATAAAAGCAGCTTTGTGGTGATACCAAAATTATTACAGGGGGACTTGACGATGTAAACAATAGATTGTTTAATGTGCAGTGGATGGAATGAGTCAAATCTAAGATATGAAAAAGAGTCAGTAGGCTTACGGTACACCGTAAGCCTACTGACTCTTTCTCATATTGTTTACAGTCAAATGCTTCGTTTCCGCCGCATCATTCTCTTTCTCTATTGTTTACAGTCAAATGCTTCGTTTCCGCCGCATCATTTCAGAAGAACAAATGTTTGACAAAGAAATCGTAAGTCTCGGCAAACAATTCATCAAACGGGGTTACCCTCCAAGATTGATCAAAGAAACGATTCTCAGGGTGAGAAGAAAGTCTCGTAACGAGCTCCTCCACCAAAATTCAGAGGTGAGGAATGAATCGCGCATCCCCCTGGTCACCACTTACCATCCCGCCACCAAAACCTTCCTCAAAACTTTCAGAAAAGAGTGGTCCACCTTGTCACTAGATCCAAAATTGCGGAATCTGGTTGGTGATCTACCCCTCCATGCTCGACGTCAACCCCCTAATCTGAGAAAAATGCTAGTAAGTAGCAAACTCCAGGCACCATCACCCCCGAGGGGTAACACCCCGTGCGCTAAACCCAGGTGCCAGGTCTGTAAGCACCTCATTACCACACCCACAGTCAAGGTGTCGGACAATATGACTCTCCACCCTGGGAGACTAAATTGCGATTCAAGCAACATTCTGTACTGTCTATTTTGCTCGCGCTGCCCTGACGTCGTGTATGTGGGTGAGACCAGCATCAGATTCCGTTTGCGGTTTAACAACCACAAAGCGTCCATCCAGCATAAACGTAATGATCTACCGGTTGCTAGACATTTCAACTTACCGGGCCATTCTGTGACGGATGTTAAAGCATGTATTTTTTGGGGAGGATACAGATCCGTGGATGAAAGAAAACTCGCGGAGTTGCGAGCGATTGTCAAGAGTAGGAGCTTTGAGGGACACGGCCTCAACACAGATTTATATCTGTTAAACGGATTTTCCTTTTTCCGATAAACGAATATGTTCACAAGTGTTTGAACTCCTTAGTATCGTTTGCAATTAATTCATTTTATAAACTGTCGAGCTTAGCCACCGTCCTTTCGTATTTAGTTATATATGTGACCTGTCACCACAAATCGATCAATAAGTCGCAATGGAACTTTTCGTGTAAATGCAGTAAATAGTCGGGATGGGTCGCCAAAGTTGATTCTAGGATTTTGATATTTTCTGAAAGTACATACATCAATCTTTCATCTGTCCAAATTTGAGGACCAGAAGTGATTCAGAAGAATGATTTTTCTTGGATTGAACTTCGAACATGTGTTTGAAGAAGCTTGAAAATTTGGCCAAATTTTATCTTCACATCACGAGAATAACCATAGTGTAACTCTGAATATCATTGCTTGTTATCCAACATCGTTCGTGTGTGTATATATAATATATCAATGGATGCACATAGTTGTCGGATATGCGTATCCCTTCACAGACTTCATTGTTAAGGACGCGCGTCCTCAGACAGGCCGCTTGACAACAAGCGCTAAGGCATCTGCCTGACGACGCGCGTCCTGCGTCTTTTATTATTGTATGATATGATACCAAGGAGCTCATTATCACTCCTGACGAAGGCCGGCCGGGGAGGCCGAAAATTTGAGCTGTTATCCAAAAAATATTGGCCTCAATGCATTATGTCTTACCGTGTACT
>JZLH01S0104191.1:882-11073 GCA_001188425.1 Eucidaris tribuloides
AATTCGGCTTGCTGCTGTATTTAATAACTTCCATATAGAAGACTTCTAACGAGTTCTATTCGGTCTGCGATTTCGCCCAGTCTAAACCATCGCAACCACACTCACATAAAATTTCACTGTACAATTTGACAAGGCAATCGTGCAGAAAAAAAAAAGACTTAGGATCTATAAAGCATATGGAGCTGTCTATTAAACGTTGGATATATACATGTTTTTTTTTTTTTTTTAGGGGGAACATGTACTGATAAACAACTCACACACCAAAAAAGTCAGAACATTCAGAAGTACAAAAAAAAAAGAAATCTGCATATGCATGTCAACCCTCCCTGCCAACAGTGACATAATAATAACACGTTGACTGCTGGTCACTTTAATCAGAAGAAGAAAATGCTATTATGTATAGATCTGCACTTGATCTACAGCTTAAAACTTGCTGAGTGCTTCTACTTCGTTAACCTCTCACTAATAACACAGTCAACCTACACAGAAACCAATAATCTGGCATCTGGGACTGAGGACGAATGTAACTAGATTCTACCGCAGTAACGACAATCTATAATGCGTAACTTAGTGATCTACAGGCAGTTTGATCTAATGTTACTTACACATTTTACAGTGAGAGAGACATTTTTAATCATGCTGTTAAAAGAATGTACTGTAATTGTAAATACCTTGAATATCAACATCAACAAGACGAAAAACAGCAGCACCGCGTCAGAGACCAGGCATGGTAGGCGAAGACAAAGGAACGCCAAAATGATCGACCGCGTAAATTTTGAACGCGACCGGAAAGAGCTTACGTAACATGTTACATACTGGCCGCGCCAATCACGGCCACGGTCTCCGTGATGAGCAGCTAGCGAGCTGTCACTGTAGATTCTTTTCTGAGCAACCACTGTGGAAAATTTCGTTATTAGTCCGGCTGTATTAGTGAACGTTTAATCTAAGTTACTTTTCATCTGTAAAAATATTGAAATATTACTGAATCAAATGTAATAATAAAGCATCCTTGGTAACAAGATAATTAAAATACCGCTCAAAATGAAGATAAGTGCCCAACAACATTCACGGATAGCCTATACCGCAATCATTAGCCTAAATTATACAGACACTTATTTTCGTGTCATTTGATATTTTTTCAATAACTTCACCAGCATCGACGTTATAACGGGTTCATCACTATTTTATGTCATTTGCTTATTCAGTAACAAATAGAAAAAAAATATCAAGGAGAAAATAATCTTAGTTGTAAATGCTAAATTGTGATCCTAACACGGCCAGACAGCCAGCGTCGAGACTAGGACCGGTATTAGGGGGTGCATACTGTGCACCCCCTGATGGCCATGGGTGCAAGTTAGCTCCCCAGGTTCCTGGCTGCACCCCATATGGTACAAACTACGTCATTGGGGTGCAAAAGAACGCCCTCTTAAGTTCAAAACATGTCGTTTGCACCCTTCAGTTTTTAGTGTGTAGGCTGGGAGTGCACTGTGTGCACGTGTACCCCCTCCCCCTCCCCAGGCAGAGGAGTTCCGTCCCTGGCAATCAAAGAGAAATTTGCACCCCTCTTCTTTCAACTGATTTTCTAATCTTTAGTTTCTCCTCCCCAAGATGTGCACGTCCCCATTCTCAACCCACCCGTACGCCCTTGAATCAATCGGGAAGGGCACGAAATGCTGCAGAACCTGATGACTCTTCCGTGTCTTGACCTGTTGCTTCCGCAGTGGCTCCGTGCACTATCCGCATCGGCTCTGCACTTTCTTGTATTCAACCTTCAGCTTACATTCGCGAAGCTGCCCGAACCCCGGAAGTTATCAGGAGCGTTTGCGGAGCAGGTAAAACTATAAGGCGGGATGTCCTGACGATGTCCTCACGACAGTGCAGAGAAGTTGTCATGAATTTCATTTCCGCATCCAAATTTTGCTCTCTCCCGAAAATGAGGAAACGCCGTGAAGTGTTTAGGAATGGTAAACACATGTGACAGGGAACAGAATCTTTCAAGAATATGCAGGTTGTTGAATGAATGCGGATTGATTAATTTTGCATTCCGCGTCTGAATTTAGTGAACGCCTCGTTGGAAAATGAATTTCCCAGAGTCCAACTTTTGGTCTTGACAAAAGTTTTGATACGAAAATGGACGTCGACAACTTGTCTGCATTGTCGTGCAGACAACGTCAGGACATCCCTCCCATCTAGAACACCCCCGCTTCTTCCTCAAACGCTCCAGAAAGCCTTCGCGGTGCGTACAGCTGCACTCAACAGAGAAGAGATGCCGAATCATTCAGGAAAGCGCGGGGCCGATGCTGATCTGTATAGTAGTAGAGGAACAATGTTAAGGTTCCGTTACACTTACACGGGGACAAAGTTTTGAAAGTGGTTTGGGATTGTCTGAAGGGTACTGAACAAATTTGGCTTGGGTAACCCTCTTCAAAATGTCGGCAATTTTTGGCAGGGGTCAAAATGGGTCCTACAGGGGTCAAAATTGAAAAATGGTCCAATTGGTTTGAATCATACACCAAATTACTCGTCTTGTCAAGCAGAATCCAAAACGGTATAGTTTGCTATATGTCTAACCATCCGTTAAGCCAGTGTGACCAAAAATGTGGAAAGGTCAATGCACTTTTGGTCATTGGTCAAATTCTTAAATTGCCCAAATTGACTGATTTTAATGTCTAGGTATACGTTTTCTGGCATGACTAATTGAACTAAACAACTTAAAACCACCAAAAAGGCAATCTTAACCTTGAAATTTAACCAATCATATTTTTGTACTTTAACATAGGCTTATACAGCATGTGTATTTACATGCAATTCTATGCATCTTATCTTAATATTTTATTTTTGAAATTTCAAAGTTAAGATTGACTATTCGGTGGTTTTAAGTTGTTTAGTTCAATTAGTCATGCCAGAAAACATATACTTGGATATCAAAATCAGTCGATTTGGGCAATGTAAGAATTTGACCTTTAACCGAAAGTGCGTTGACCTTTCCACATTTTTGGTCATACTCGCTTAATGGATGGCCAGACATAGGGCAAACTATACCTTTTTAGATTCTGCTTGACGAGATGAGTATATGATTCAAACCAATTGGACCATTTTTCAATTTTGACCCCTGTAGGACCCATTTTGACCCCTGCCAAAAATTGCCGACATTTTGAAGAGGGTTACCCGCGCCAAATTTGTTCAGTACCCTTCAGACAATCCAAAACCGCTTTCAAACCTTTGTCCCTGTGAAAGTGTCACGGAACCTTAACATTGTTCCTCTACTATAGGTAATTAAGCCAGTGCGCGAAACCGCTGTGCACCCTTGTGGTCAAAACAACGAAAAGTCTGCAGGTTCCTCACTTTCCGGGTATTTCGTGACCTTCCATAGAACACTCCCCACGTTTAGGCCTATGTGGGCAGTCAGTATGCAGAAATTTAGTATTTCAATAATTTCCCAGAATACAATTTTTTTATTTTTTTTTGGGGGGGGGGGTCTGACGTGAAAATAAATGTCGAAATATTTTTCTTCCGCGACACTTCCTAATCTTGTCGGCGCTGTAGTAAAGATGTCAGCCCTTTTGTCCCATTCCTCTATCAACATAAAAATGCACATTGTTACCTCTGCCAACGAAGTTGGAGGGGTGTTGTGATCATGCGATCGAGAGCTCTGTATGTCCCTTGCTGTAGTGTTTATTTTTTATGTTTGTTAATTAAAGACACACACAGCAGACAAACATGTATCGCGCACAGACACAGACACACGACACACACACACACACACACACACACACACACACACACACACACACACACACACACACACACACACACACACACACACACACACATACACATACAAACAATTTTAGTCATTATCCCAACATCATATAGCAATATGTTCATCTGGGGCACCGCGGTCTATAGTAGCACAACGGTTTTTTGCGTAAGGATTAATCACAAAAAGTTCAATTTTGGCAAAAAGTTAAACTTATAGTCGACAGTTTCAGACGTTATTTTTAAATGTAATGGGTGGTGGGGAGAGGTACTTGCGCTCAGTATCATTTTCAGTATCATTATCCCAAATCCTGAAAACTATACCAGTATTTGAATTTAGAAGGAGTATAGCCACTTTCAAATCATGCAATCTTCAATTGCAGTCTTTTTTCCTGCAGAGTCAAATTTGACTCGAAATGTAGTCATCTGAGAGCCTACTATATTCGGAGTTGAAGTGACTCGGATTTCCGAATTAATTTGACTCAGCATGGTGTGCGTCGGATCGGAATCGAATCAATTCGAGTCAAAGTAACTTGGAAATCCGAGTCACTTTTAACTCGGAATAGGGTAGGCTCCCAACTGACTCCATTCCGAGTCATTTTGATTCCGTTTAGAACCGTATACGAGAGTCCGGTAGAAGGGCTCTAGCATAATGTTTTCGGCAGAAGAGCCTTAACACTAAATTGTCTCTAACATAAAAACCATTGGCTCTTTTCACATCTAATCAATCTGGTGTGATATTTTTAGATATTTCTGTCAGTCTGTTGAGTGCAAATATCAAATAAGGTAACATTTCTCAAATCTGAGAAAATTAACTGTTAAGGTCCTTCTGCCGGAAACATAATGTTAGGACCCTTCCCTGCTAACAATAATACGTTTTTAAAACGTTTTAAAAACGTACCAGTTACGTTTTCTGGACGTTTTCAAATTACTTTTGAAAAACGACCAAATGTGGACCCTTTTGGACGTTTTTAGAACGTAATTGAAAACGTTCTTAGAACGTTTTAAAAACGTCCTTAGAACGTAAAAGACAGTTGTAGAACCAATTGTAAATTCAACCAAGACCTGGAGAAAACGTAAAGCGTTTTAAAAACGTTTAGAAAACGTTTTGCGGACGTTTTTAAAACGTTTTGTGGACGTTTTGAAAACGAAATCGGTCCGCAAAAATGTAAAAATAAAGAAAATTTTTGAAATCTATAGAGACAATTGGTTGTACTTTCCATTCTATTCACTAAACCTATAACCTATAGTCCTATAATTAACCTAACCTATCCTAATACCTATCCTATCCTACCCTAGTAACCCTACCAATACCTCTTCTGTCATACAATAAGTTAGCATCTGTATATATATCGCATATTTTTAAAGGTAAGAAAATAGTGGTTATTTGTTGTTTTTACAAATAGGGAGTCTCCTATAAAGTGAATTCACTTTCAAGGGATGTATATTTTTGCGTACTTTGTTATGCATTTGATAACAGAACGCTTGCGCCGTTGAATGTTTAAAACACTATGGAAAAGTCTATTAATTATGTTGAAGTTGTCATTATAACTGATTATGCAAATTACCATATATGAATATTCATTAGCGAAAGTGCCTTGCTTGCTATGTATATGTGCGTACGTGTTGCATGCGTCTATTTGCAAATATACGTGTTTCCAACTAAGTGGAAATAAAAGTCAAATTACCTATCACCCACCTGCACGCTAGCAAAGGTGCATACACACTCCACCCATCCATCCACCCCCCCCCCCCCCACACACACACACATTTAGGCCTACACACAAACACATGTATGCACACACAGAAATGCATTTAATCACACAGAGATGCACACATTCAAACGCTCACACAATCGGACAGGCACAAACGCACACGTGTACAGTTGTAGATCCACGCACGCACATGTAAACACACGCAGAGTCCAAAGAAATACGTTTTTAAAACGTAATTTGAAAACGTCCAGAAAACGTTTTCTCTACGTTCTAGAAAGGTCCGATACGTTTTTCGTCCTAAGAAAACGTTTTAAAACGTTTTAAAAACGTTTCCTTCGGACGAAACGTATCGGACCCTTCTAGAACGTAGAGAAAACGTTTTCTGGACGTTTCGTGTTTGCTGGGTTTTTGCCAGACAACCGATGTGCTCTTCTGTTGTCAGGCACGAAGTGTGACAACTTAGTGTCTCGTATTTTCAGCTATAGCCTAACAGCCGTTTTTAAATTGCGAAAACAGGAAAGTGCTAACTCAATTTCTTATAATAATCTAACATCAATTTTACGTGTTTTTTCGGTCGTGTGGATCATAGGTGTACATTTTTATATGGGGTGTTCTAAGTTACAAATTGATGCGATAAGCAAAGAAAACGTCGGGGGAAACACTGGTTAATGGCGCAAATCGATGCTGCCCCCCCCCCCTACCCACACACACGCGCACACACACACAAAAGGGGGGGGGGGAATCAAAGTTGTAATTTATTACAGAAATACATAGTAATATCATTGTTTTATATATAATCGTTGAAAGGGTCACACCAGAGGTGTTAAAATTGGAATTTTTAACCTTTGGCAGTTTCTTCTTTATATACTAGTACATGTATTCTTGAACAAAAAATCCATGATTGGATTACATTTGTCAACTACACTGTAATCTTTTCGAATCCACGATTTAGCGATAAATACTAATAAACATTATACTTACTCTGTCCTTGCGCTAAAGTAAACCAACAAAGCCATACGTATACTAAGCAAATGGAAATCATCTTGGTCGATATTTAGATCCTTCTTTCTCCAGACCTAACCGACTTATGAACAAGGGAAATCAATCGGCTTATACCCTCTTCGTGGAGTCGTGAGTCTTCAAATTACTACCCGCCAATCCTATACGTCTGAAGTTCAAGTGAAGTACCGACCATGTGTGTGTGTAGCGAGTGTATGTGTGTGGTGTGTGTATGTGTGTGTGCCATAGGCGGCGGAAGCGAGGGGGGGAGGGTGACCGGGGCACATGTCCCTCCCCCCCCCCCAAAAAAAAAATGGCGAAAAAGAAAAGAAATGAAAGAAAAGAAAAGGGAAACGAAAAGAGAAAGAACGAAGAAAGAGGGAAAAAAAGACCGGAAAAAATGTGGACCTGGGATTTGGAGAAAGAAAAATTTCGCCCCTCCCCCCCCTCCCCGCTGAGTGAGTTTTCGACGGCTGGCGTGACTGGAATAATTTTTGATCTGGGATTGAAGAAAAAAAGTTTCGCCACTTACCCCCCCCCCCCCCGGCTGAGCGAGTGACTGGAAAAAAAAATAGACCTAGGATTTAGCCGCGGATGTAATTTAACTCTCGCCGTCCCCTAAATATTTGACTTTCCCGCGCCAGTGGGGGGGGGGGGTGTGCGTTGTGTGTGTGTGTGTGTGTGTGTGTGTGTGTGTGTGTGTTGTGTGTGTGTGTGTGTGTGTGTGTGTGTGTGTGTGTGTGTGTGTGTGTGTGTGTGGTGTGTGTGTGTTTGCGTTTGTGTTGTTGTGTGTGTTGGTGTTTTGTGTGTGTGTGTGGTGTGTGTGTGTGTGAGTGTGGGTGGGTGTGTGTGTGTTTGGTGGTGTGTGTGTGTGTGTGTGTGTGTGTGTGTGTGTGGTTGTGGGTGTGGTGTGGGTGTGGGTGTGGTGTGGGTGTGTGTTTGTGTGTGTGTGTGTGTGTGTGTGTTGTGTGTGTGTGTGTGTGTGTGTGTGGTTTGTGTGTGTCACGCGCGCACCCTGGTGCGCGCTTATTTGTACACGCATTATGATCGACCCCCTGGACAGCAAATCACCCCCCCCCCCAGATAGACCTGTCTACGCCACTGCGACAGGGGTATAGCGTGTGTCACAACTGGCGTCAGATTGAGAAGGGGGATGCTCTTGACCTCCCTAATAATAATTTGATCATATACGGAGAAAGTAAAGCCCAGTATAGTTTGGGTAAATGATAAATAATGAAATCTTTTGCAATTATGTTTTTAGATACACCTATTATGATCTATCAATACCCTGAAAATTGCTCGTTCTGAAACTGTCGCACTTCTGAGAATTATGCAAAATGTAAAGTAACTCGGCGGACGCCCGAGAGGTAATGTACATACCGCTACACGCTCTCTATACAGGGTGGCCCAGAAAGAATGCTACGAGTATGATCGCTAATTTCTCAACATAATCGGCAAAAATGTCATTAATTTTATTTTTCGTTGGTTAGAACATTCTTTTTCCAATAAAATGATACCAAGATCATTGATTTTGAGTAAGGCGTTTTGATTCTAGGGCCATTTTTCGGAGGCAATGCAATTCCCCAAATTAGCCAATTTCTCAACAGCGGCGGTCATCGAAACGCCGTGATATTCTGGCATCTCAGCTTACCATACCGGACAAACCGCAATGACAAAAGAGCTGGAATGCCCTCGCTTTCATAAGGAAGACGATGCGAGCTATGTCTTCATTGTCATTGCGGTTTGTCCGGTATGGCAAGCTGGGACGCCAGAATATCTCGGGTTCCGATGACCGCCGCTGTTGAAAAATTGGCAAATTTGGGAAATTGGCATTGCCTCCGAAAAATGGCCCTAGAATCAAAACGCCTTACTCAAAATCAATGATCTTGGTATCATTTATTTGGAAAAAGAATGTTCTAACCAACGAAATAAAAATTAATGACATTTTGCCGATAATGGTGAAGAAATTAGCGATCGTACTCGTAGCATTCTTTCCGGGCCACCCTGTATAATCACACATCATAAATTTTGTCACTGTAAACAATTTTCATTAGGTTTGATATTGTTTTCTGATGTCTGGGGTGACAAGAGAATATTTCGTGAAAAATTTACGAAAAGTTGTCTGATCGACCAAAGCTATACTTGGGCTTTCAGATAGTAATTGTTCTAATTTGCCTTCATGAACTGAAGCAGAGTTTGTAAATTAAGTATCATAATTATTCGTAACTGTCACAAACCGTTGCAAATGTTTATGGAAAAATATTATATTTGTTTCTGACTCCCCCCCCCCCCCATGATTCGGCTCACTACGCTTATTAGCCGATGGGGTGGGTGTTAAAACACCCCATTTTGCAAAATGGCAGTTTTAACACCACCCTTTTCTCGAAAGCATTCTACAAAAAAGAGTGAACTATTCCACTCAGTCTTTTTTAAGGAGAATATTTCAATAAGGATTCCAGAAAAATAAGCACTCCTTCTCAATATTCTTAGAATTTTCTTGGCACATGTAATTTCTGGAGGCATCCCGATATTTTCAGATTAATTTTGTTCACTTTTAAAGATACTGACAGGAATATTACACACGGACACAGACGCACAAATGCGCGCGGTGCACACATGCACACACACACACACACACACACACACACACACACCCACACACACACACACACACAACACACACACACACACCACACACACACACACACACACACACCACACACACATCATATCATATATTGTATTAATATTATGTTATATTACATCATAAATAGAGTGGGTGAGAGATGAAGAACAATTAACATTCACACAGATTTCCGCACAAAATAGGGATGGGCAAATACACGACCTATGTAATTTGAGAGTTTATATCATCCTCTTTTATCCTCTTCGTTCATTGAATTGATTCCACCGTAACTTTTAAATTGTTTTCAAGTATTCAGCAGCAGAAGATGCATGTTATTTAGCACAGTTTCGTGAATGAAGTGCTAAATTTGAGTTAAATCTACGGAAATTACAAAAATATGATTCTGCCTCACATTATTCTCGGCGAAACAAAAACTGTGATTTCCATGGAACGTTATCGAACAAGATATCAATAAGACAATATTAATATCAGAAAGTGCTGGTACATTAAAGCCATGATCGAGTGACCCTAACATGATACGCCCTAATTCCAAGTATATTAAAGTATTTTTATGCATAAATCGTTTTAGGCCGTACTTCTTAGAGTTGCAGTCTACCAGACAGTGGTGATTTCGGCTTCGCTAAAAGAAAAATCAACAAGCACTTAACAAGATCCGGGACATTGTAAAATTATATACTGCATGCCGAAGTAATTTTCTACCCGTTTATTATCAAGGCTGGTTCACTCATCGTGGCTAAATCAAAAGCTAATGCTTTTGATTAAACAACCCCTCGACCTTCTGCTATGCAGATCGGTTATTCTCTTACAAGAGAGATATTTGAGCAGGAAGTGTCGAGATGGTTCTAGGAAAACTCCCCCGGGGACGTCTCCCACCTGACAACTCCCCCGAAGGACGGCTCTCCCTATAAGGAGTTTAACAATGTTCCAGTGGTGTAGGAGCCGGCCTATGGGGCAGACTGCCCCCGCTCCCCGAAGGATTTCAGCGGGAAAATCCACCAAACCACCGGGAAAAATGAAAGGAAAGAACGGGTTTACGTCTGCACGCAAGGTGTTTGAAATTTTTGGATGACC
>JZLH01S0104217.1:4276-14521 GCA_001188425.1 Eucidaris tribuloides
GTGTGTGTGTGTGTGTGTGTGTGTGTGTGTGTGTGTGTGTGTGTGTGTGTGTGTGTGTGTGTGTGTGTGTGTGTGTGTGTGTGTGTGTGTGTGTGTGTGTGTGTGTGTGTGTGTGTGTGTGTGTGTGTGTGCGTGTGTGTTTGTGTCTGGATTCGTATGTCTGTGTGTCAGTAAACGTCTATAATGTGTGAGTAGGAACAGATCCAGCAGTGTATTTTCAATAAACCGCGTTGGTAATGTATACCAATTTTATTCGACCTTTCTGACAAAAGTTGAGCTTGACTACCTGATAGCTTACCGGACATAGAAATTCTTAGAAGTTGCAGATGAAGTAAATAGTTCATTATTAGGTTGCAGAAGGAATATAAATTTGAATACATTACCAAAGCGGTCTATTGTTAGTCTTAGAGCCAGCAACGTTTCACTTCCCCCCATCGATCCCAAAATACTAATCCCATCAAAGTTATTTTAACCATCCATGTGAATAAAAAAGCTGGATCTCGGCGCGATGACCGAGTGGATAGAGCGTCTGCCTTACGTCCGGAAGGTTGCGGGTTCGAGCCCCGGCCGGGTCATACCCAAGATTGTTAAAAATCTTACCTTCTGCTTTCTAGCCTAGCGTTCGGCATTCTAGGACAATGAAGGGTACTAATAACATGTTATGCAGGGCCCGTTGGAAGAACAGTCTATCAGACTGAAGTGGCGACCCATGGTAAATAAGACGTTATAATTGTTATTATTATTATTATTATTATTATTATTATTATTATTATTATTATTATTATTATTATTATTATATATTATAATATATATTGTTGTGTTGTTGTTGTTATTGTTATGATTACATTTATATTATTACCAATATTATCGTTGTTATTATCATTATTATTATTGTTATTATTATTGTTATTATTTTTATTATCATTATTATTACTATCCTGCCGGACGGGTTTGGGGTCAAGACCTCCCCCTAAAATGACCTCAGAGCGGGCAAATTGACCAAATCTAACCCATTATTTAATAAAATATTAAATAAAATAGTTTCAGACATTTCAGACCGAATTGGATCTGTGGACGTCTGAGGGCCTGTTAGGTGGTTTGAGGTCATAGGGGGAGGGCATGGACGGCAGGCATGCCGGTACACTGTTATTTGTTTTTTTTTTGGGGGGGGGGCGAGAATCTCGACGGGGGAACGATTTATGTGACAGTGTGAGATCCTGAGCGAGGGAGCGAAGCAACCGAGCGGGGGAGGGTGAGGGAATCGGGATACTTTTTTGATGTAAAAATAGAATATAAAAGTCGCGTTTATAGAGCATTTAAAAACAAATTTCTAGGAATTTAAACATAGTAAAAGTTCACTGCCAACTCTGCGAAGGACTATAATCATAACTTATGAAAACTATTCATTTTACTAAGTACGAGCAGAGCGAGCGAGCGCTTCAGAATGTGTACAGATTTTCATGGAATATCCTTTCAGAAACATTTATTTATACACATTTTTATGCGCGAACGACCTGAGCGAGAGCTCAGAATTATCGTAAATTTTCATTTCTCATGAATGTACACACATGCATATGTATGTCGCAAGTGATGTGAGCTTATTAGCCAATATGTATTATTCTTCGAGTAATGTAGATATGATTTGAAAGTAGTGATAAGGCCAAAATATAACTTTGTTATACTGGTGAGCATTGTCTGATGATTTTTTTTGAAAAAAAGTTTACTTTCTTTCCTTTTGGCATTTTAGCACATTTCTCTCACTGTCAATATCACGTTATTGTGGAAGTCATGTTTCTATTACTTTAACTATTCATTGCTTGTATCAATGTCAAATACCAGAAAGTGGTATTTTCCATCAATAATCCTTTCAGAAACATTTACTTATAATATGCCCTAGTAAGCGAAGCGACTGAGCGCTCAGAATCATCACGTATTTTCACTTCTCAGGAACCTACGACTATCACAAGTAATATTATCTTCATCAGCCAATACACATTATTCTTCAAGTAATGCAGATGTTATCATGTTTAGGTACTGCTTAAACCGTCAATAAAAAATAAGTTTACGTTTTAAGTACAATTCCTAATATTAAGCTTAGTTTAGTAACGTCACTTTAATAACTCAATATTGTAATTTGTAATATACAGTGCCTCCGAATAAAAAGGAAACCCATTTTATCAGTGAGATGTCTTCAATGCCACGCAAAATTAAAACATACTCTTTGCAGTATTATCAAGAGCATTTTTCTCCTTGCACTTGATTCCAAATAAAGATATCCCAATGCATGAATGAAAAGCAACAATTTAAATTCATGCATGTCAAAAACGACCTGGGCAGAATAGGATCTTTAGTCGATAAAAGTTCAGACTCGTTAACCCATGTCAGAATAAGGAGTCTAAACAGAAGAAACGTGACAAAAGAAACAAAAGAGACAAAAGAAATGCTAATGAATGTCTTTTCAAATTCGAAACGTTATTTTGTTCTGACGTGGCAGATGCCGATAATCCCTTAAATCCCCATTCTGCGGAAATCACTTCTGACATCACCATTTGAAATAATCCGTGCTTGGTCGCGCGTGGCCAATACATTACACATCTTGTTACTGGTGTCAAAAGAAAGAGGATAAACTTAATTTTGTAACAATGTAAACCTTTTCTGATAAATCATTACAGTTTTCTGAAAAAAATCAACACGATTTATGGGATTCCCTTTTTCTCTGGGACGCACTTTCAAGTGCCTCCTTTCAAATCCTTTTTACATATTTTCAGGGGAAACAAAAAGTGAAAATAACTAGTAATTGATTAGTATCAAATTCCAGAAAATATCCACACGTAAATAACCACGGACTGACCAAAAATTTAAACAATTACCGCAGTACATAATATAGATGTATTCATTAGAAGCTTAAACGTGACCACATTGTTCAAGCGATGACACATTTCTTATATTGCTAGAAAGCTTAGAAGAAAAGGAAAAAGAAAAAGGTTTACTAAAGGCATGCTTCACAGGGGCACACTCATCGAAGGACGCGGAGTCACCAATTTTACACCAAATTTACTTATAAGTGTAAGTGCCCCGTCAGGGGGAAATATTTGCATTTTTCAGTTATGAAATTGACAATTTTTTAGACAAGAGAAGTGCCTTTATTGTTCATTTTTGTCAAAAAAATATTGATTAGTTTTTACCCATCAGGGGGCACATGTTTTGCCCCCCCCCAAAAAAAAAATATATATATTTGGGTTTACAAGTGCGCCCCTCCCCCGAAACCGTTTTTTAGAATGGGGAGCTGACGATCCCTTTCCGACTAGGTGAAATTATACTTGTACGTATAATGATCACACGTAGAATTAACTATTGATCTACATGGGGTATATTCAGTTAGACCCAAAAGAGGAGAAGTATGGAGAGTATTTTTTTGAATGGAGCTGACAACCCCTTCCTGACCAGATAAATTGACGGTTATATTTTCGTAATACGCACCCATAGTATTATCATCTGCCAATATTTGGTCGATGTGCTTAATGAGGTAAATTTTACTGGGAGCGGATTAGTTTTTTGTGTGGGGGGGGGGCGTTAAGGGTTGGGGATCAAATCGAACCGATGGGGTCCAGCCATCTGAAATGTATTTTTCCAATCAAAAAGAAAGTATTGGTAACTTTCAGGCAGGGGCGGCGGAACGTATTTTCATTGGGGTGGGGACAAAGCCAATAAAGGGCACTTATTTGTCAAAAAGGGCATTGGGCGCATGCAGATATTTTGACTATCAGATTAGTTTTCAGTTGAAAGTAGCTGTTTTTTGCGGTAATGTAACTTAAGCAAAATCTCTTTGAAGTGGGTTCCGATATACGCCTACTCCGCGAGCGAGCGGCTTGAGGAAATTTGGAAAATTTTGAGTTGTAAACTCACTTTGTGGTCTATTCTGGCGCTAATGACAGCTCCGAATTCTTTGTTGTGTTTAAAAAAAATGAAGATCTGTCTACATCCAACGTTTCTGCTTGAAGTAGCTGTTTTTCGCAGTAATGTAACTCTTGCAAACCTTTTTGAAGTGGGTTCCTATTATTAAAACATGAAATATATACGCCTACTGCGCGAGCGAGTGTAGCGAGCGAGCGGTTTGGGAAAAATGGGAAATGTTAAGCCTAAACCCGCTCTGTGATCTATTCTGGCGTTGATTACAACGTAAATATAAAGCAAAATTGTGTTTCTTAATAAACTGTCCCTCTGAGCATTATACCAGGTCCAATTTTGAGTAATAACTGCTATCAAGTACCCTATCCGCACGATAGTGAATCCAAATATACTTCATAACTTACACAGTCGTGATGCGCAACGTAAAGTTCTGTTAAAGGAAATAGTGGAGCAGATAACTGCATATTTTGGGTCGAATCGTTCAAATTGTGATAAAAGCACGAAAATTTGCATGAATCTTCCTCAAGGGGTGTCATATCAGAAAATAACGCGGGCCACGTAAAATTTTCAAAATGGTGGGTGATAGCGGCCATTTTTCAAAATGGCCGCTATGTGCAACCTATAATGAGCCGTTTTGAAAATGATTTTTGAATGGAACCTCTTATAACTATGAGCTTGGTATCATTTTAAAGACATTTAAATCTGTTACAAGATGATACCACACTTAATTGGATTAGTGCTAAATTTGACAGCACTTTTGGACCAAAAATGTGATTTTTTTTAACCTTTATTTTTCAAAAATTGAAATTTCAGTGAACATATATTTTGCTCTTTTTCAAAATGTTTAGTCAGGAAGACATCAAAACTTTGCGTAAAACTGCCCCAATATATTTTCAATATTGTTTCAAAATTGCACATTTACGGCATTTTTACAAAATGTGTTATATTGCTTTAAAGTTAACACCATAGTATTAGCTAAAAACAGCATGTTGTACGCTTATATCACGCTTGGGAGTCTCCCGTAGCGAAGATTGGTGCCTTTCCAATCGCTCGCGGTAGCGGTTGTTTGGAACACTGTTTGTTGCAAGACACGGATTTTATGGAATGTAAAATTTATGAATATAAAAACATTAATTTGTATTACCTTTCAACTTAAAACGTCCTTTGAGGTGTCTTCATTTGCTGCAAAGGTAACTCACTGTTACATTTACTGTCCGGCAAATCTGGGTTGCTAATTTACGTGACTTTGACTTGGTTAACGGGCACGTGTGGCCGTGCGTGCTAATTCAAGCGTTGATATCAATGGAGCGCGGATGGATGAGCGGAGAGGGTGTTCTGTGAAGAGGGACGGCCCAGCAACAATAGCCGCACTTTTGGGTAGAATATCAACTTTGGCTCTTTACTACCCCATAGTTTACGGCCGGGTTGGTTACATGTAAATCTATTGAGCAATTTGAAGATTTCGTTTGAATGGAACCTACTCTTACCATGTTGGGGTTATCATATTAACGAAAATCAAATTCTTGACAACATGATACAACATTCAATCAAATTAGTGTAAGCTCACATAGCAGTTTGGACACAGAAATTTGCCTTTTGTCCATTTTCCCCTGACTGTGATTTTTTAATAAAAAAAATGCACGTATGTGTATTTTGCCAGATTTACAGAAATATTGTGACTATGACATCAAAACTTTCCGTAGGCGTAGGCCTATACGGGTATATACATAGGCTTAGGATAAGCCAAAACGGCATTTTATACGTTGGCACGGGCAGGTATTATTGCATTTGGAGTCTGGACAGCAACCACCCAAGTAAAAAATCGTAAATAGATAAATGAGTAAATAATAACTTGATACATAAAAAAGAATGGACGAATGAATGAATGAATTAATGAATTAATTAATAATTACAAAAATAAAGAAAATGGAAATACCACGTAATATTATTTATTTTTGATATCACCACTCGAACGTTGGCCATATAGTGTAGTTTGAGGTGCAGGTGTTTTGTGTTAGAGGTAACATTCATTGTTTGAAAAGTCAGACACATCCATTAATTGAATGAATCCTAGCACTATGCCTCGTGACTTAGGCCTATAGCTCCAAGAAGTAGCTAGCGCACAGCTGCATCAGCCACACCCCGGTAAACCGTGTTGGCTCATGGGCTCGAGGGAAGTACACAACAATTGCTGCGTGTGACGGAGTTTGTATTGCTCCACATCGTATGTGCACAAAATGTGTCTCAAGATGTAAAGAGAGTGAATGTCTGTAGCACAACTAGGGCACAGTAGTTCAGAGGTGTACCGTACGTGGGTCAACTCATGGAGGGGGGGGGGGACACCCAGTCGCTCATTTAAAATTATATTTTGAGATGGTGGATTTTAAGCGCCTGCATGCGTATACGGCAAGCATACAGTAGGTCCATTGAAAACGCGAGGGTTTGTTTGGCAACTTTTTGTATTAAATGCATTTAAAATCGCCATTTTCATATTTATTTTTATATAGGAATTGTATTTCCATGCAAGTCATAATAAAAAAAAGAAGAAATTCCGTGAATGTGTGCAAGAAGCAAACAATATGGGAAACTTTGAAACTTCAAGAAGACAAACGCGTTTTGTGGTGTATTTTTTCCACAGTAATTCGAACTAATTTACACTGTAATGTCAGAAGAAAGGGAATTATGTGAGTAATTATTTAAGTTATATAACCCACTTTCTGATTTGAAATTATTTTGGAGGAGAAAAAAAATGATTGAATTTGATAAGTGTATCTGCAATATTGCATACGTTATAGCTGGTTTTTCAATTTTCAATTTCAATGTATTATTTCCTGCAACTTTTTCACTTTATATTTACATAACATAAATCACATATACAAAAATAATCAATAAATTTTCAAAACTATTTACAGGTAATAATATATATGCATTAATTGCTTTACCATATACAGTGAACAGTAATTGAATTATTTACATGATAAGTTTCGTGAGTAATGTGATTATTTTCTCAAGAGAAATGGTTGCAAGGATTGCAAGGATTACAATAAGTTACAATGCCGTGACAGACCGTAATATACAATGTATATTATACATGTATATTATGTATATTATACATGTATATTATACATGTATAAAGTGAATGACAGAGGCAACTCTGGGAACGAGTGCAGCCAACGAGCGGTTTTGTAGGCGGAAACAAATAATTTTTGGGAGCGGGGAGAAGACAAATTACTCTTGGTGATAAATTCAATACATCATGCATTCTGGTTTAGCGTAAATTATTACATAATGTGTAATGGCCTTTTTTTTTACAATAAAACTCGAACCAGACTACTCTAAATTCACCCATCCAGATGAGTAAGCTTCCATATTATTTAGTGCTTATAACCATTTGAGCACTGGGGCGAGGTGGAGTAAGTGGGGTGAACAGTATAAGCATTATAGTTGCTGATGAAAATATGCCACAAATAAATTATATTTCGAAACATTTCAATGATTACCAAACAAAAGCAAACCAACCAACGCTGGAAATACACTCCCGAAAGATTTAAAACACACATTCAGATGGGGATGTTGTGTTTGTGCGTCTACAAAGAATTTCACGTATTCATTTTCTGACTGTAAATAAAAGAAAGAACTATTGACAGAAGAAATTACATATTTCTTTTCGATACACTAAATGAAATGACTGTTAATCTTTTGCGACAACTTTTCAGTGTTTGTAAAGTTACGATACAAAACCAGAAGTAATTTCTTTATAGTGGTAAACAAAGGAACTAAGGAGCCCTACCAAACTGACGTTTTAACTTAGGTCTATGTTTATGCTTACCTTGCATATGCAAGCCCATGTATCTATATGTAAATATTGTGCAATTGGTAATATTATGCTTAGAGATTGGCATTTCTGTTAAAATCTGAGTTTTGTTTCTTGTATCCATACTTCTTATCGAAATAGCAAAATGACTATTATGCTTAAATAACATATTTTTGGAACTAGAAGCAGCCGGAAACATCATGTTTTCGGGTATATCCCTCCGTACGTCCGTTGCCGGTTCTAGTTTCAGCGATAACTCAAGAATCAGTGATTGGATTTTAATTAAACTGGGGTGAGTTATATGAAATACATGTATAACGCAAACATGAACTGATTAGATTTTTAAGTTGAAAGGTCAGAAGGCCAAAGGTCACGGAGCCTATGCCTAATTTGGGTTCGTTAGTGCGATAACTCAAGAATGGCTCAACTTGGATCAAGCATGTAAAATAAGTTATCGATTAATTTATTAGGTTTTGGAGCCAGTTAAAAGTTCAAAGGTCAAAAGTCACAAGGCCTCATATATTTGTATTTGACTTGTTACCACGACATTAAACCCAAGAACGGCTTGTGGGATTTCAATGTAACTTTGGTCGAGTGTGTACTACATGTATGAGTCACTGATGAAAATATGGAGTTTGAGGAGTTGAAGTGCCACAGGTCAAAGGTCACGGGACCTCAAAATGGCTGATTTGGGCTCGTTACCATGATAACTTGAGAAAATAGGCTTATCAGATTTTGTTGCACTTGTAATAGTAGAACTGCAGTATGAGGAACCAATTAACTACTTAAATTTCGGAGTTGATAGGTCAAAGTTCAAGTGTCACGAGGACTTTCTATACATGTCTGATTTAGTCTGATCATTAATTCTGAAGAAATTACCATGATGGTAACTTCTTCAGAATTAATGATAAGATTGGATACACGCATACATGCGGCTTTTCAGTTTCTGCCAGATTGTGTGGGAGTGCGGTTTGCAGAGGCATATTCATCGACTATGCTCAGTCAAACTACTCTAGTTGTTTCTTACAACAGCTACTTTTACCACTTGCATACAACATCTATTGGTTGAATATAACTGGCTTGCCCACTTTTAAGCGGAATTTTACTTAATAAACATTTCTCTTCTTGAAAAGTCATATTTGTATGTATTTTTCTTTGTAAATGATATAAAGAAGTGATTATTGCGTCTGAAATTATTTTATTTGGATTAAGCGTGATGCAAAACATACATTTTGGCACAAAAATCATCGAAATTGGCCTAGGGGTTGCATTTATATGACAGAAATTCTAATTCTGGCCGCCATTTTGAATAATTACGAAAAAATGGCCGCCATTTTGGAATTTCGCGTGGCCCGCGTACTTTTTGTAAAAGTTGGCCCAAAATGACTCTACATGTCAATTTCCATGCTTTTATCACAATTTGAACGATTTTCAGTTATCTGCTCCACTAAAAGGGGGCATTTTCTCCTTAAAAAGTGATTTTCTTTGTTGAAGAGAAGGAAAGGCGACTGTTGGAAAGTTCTCTCACAAAAGACACTTTTTTATCCCTTGAAGATCACATAAGATAGGGCCATGTTTTCACGGAAAAATATGAAGAGGGCCCACGTTTTGCCCCTTCCAAGGGCACAAAGGTGAGAGGTCAAGTGTCCCGTTTAGAGACATGATGTGCCTCTTCATTAAAAGTATTCTCTTTAGTCTAGGATGTGCGTCAGGGGCAAACTACATAGAAGAAACAATGATAAAAATAAAAGAAAATCACCTTCAGTGACGAATGTATCTATATTATAAAAGGTTAAACTTCACTCAATATGGGTACAAACCACAAGAAGGCACATTTAACTAAGAAAAATTGCACTTTTTTCCTTTAAATGAAATGGGGGTAGTGGGGCAAACAGTAGGATTGCCTAATTTTGCTACCCCACGAGAGCATTTAGATGAGATGCAATGCCCTTTTTATGCACAAAATGTTCATTGGACATAATTTACCCGATTTTGTCTTCTCTGTACTGAATACATATACGCGCCCAGTCAGGGGCAAATAAGAAAGAAAATGAATGAAACATAAAATAAATATAACATGATAATAAAAGAGAATCACCTTCATAGACAAAAATGACAAAAAAAGTGTCATTTCACAAAGGGCACATTTCATGTTGAAAAAGGGGCATTTTTTTTCCTATCCGATTTTTTCTTTTTTTCGGGGGGGGGGGGTTAATTGCCTCCTGCCCCCGCGGTTCCGCCGCCCCTGGATATACCTTCTTTTTTATTTTTAGCCTTTTATTATTTTTTTTTACTTGCCGATCAAGAGGGGGCATCATCCTCCCTGACCCCTCGTGGCCACCCCACTGACTCCTGTGTAATGAAGTTTCTATTGAAATAATAATATAGCCTTAGGCCTCGGAAAGATACAACCGTTGAACGCAAATTGAGATAGTGTGTTTGCGCGCGAAGCGCGCAGCTAAAAAAATGAAGTGGAATGCATAAATTAGCCATTAAACGTTAGAATTACTCTTACTCGTACA
>JZLH01S0104229.1:18465-32017 GCA_001188425.1 Eucidaris tribuloides
AATTCGAGCTCCTGTGGTGCACATCGCTTGAGAGCATTCTGCAGCACCGGGTCTGGTGAGTACTGAAACGAGTTTGACTAATAAGAACACAATTCTGCGCGCCAAATGCATTTTTGGGCCCTGCGTTTGGACAAAAGTGGGTTGTGCTCGGAACTACATGCCGTGAAACGTTCTCAATACAAAGATGTCATCGATAAAGCTCTATATCCAAGCGAAACTTATTCATGTAAAACAAAATAATTAAGATCATGGGAAATTTGTGTGTAACAATCATTTTTTTCTAGTGTCTCTTTTTTTTTATGACACACTGATAACGCATCATTTGTGTGTTGACTTCGGTCCTTTGGCTAAAATCACACGCTAATGGAGTTCTATAATTGGAAAATAAACAGATTAGTTTGAAAAGAAATCAGATTGAACATGTTTTTTCCCTTCCTTGCTCACGGCGGAGATTAATCAAAATGCTGGTGCCCGGGCAGAGGATGGAACACATAAAATTAAACATTTTTCGCCTCCTGTAGGCGCGCTGACGGTCCTGTTATTACACTCAGCATCTAATTCGGTTTCATATTTGTAGCTGAAACGGTTTTGTTGAGTTTGGAAAGATTCAACAAACCAAATATGACCTATATGTTTCTCTGGGACGCCGCGTTCAGAAAGAAGACACCTACGCAGCAAAGCCCAACGGTTCCTATCATTAAGATATAGTGGTAAGGGGGATAACCCCATATTTTCAGAAAAGGACCTCCTCAAGTGCTAATTTCTTTATGCATTCTCAATCCTAACAAGCGCGATTTGTGGGTTATTACAATTGCAAACATCCTACAAATTGGCCCTGTTTATGCACTTTTAGCTACATTTGATATTAATAGATTGGAGAGAAAGGCTATCTATTCGTTCATTAGGTAGCCTTATCCTCATCACACTATCTCACTGAGATAGGAGGCCGCTTTCGTCTTTTACGGCCGTGGTGTCTTCTTATCTGAGCGCGTCAGAGGAAACATGGATATTTGCTTTGCTGGAAGTCTTTCCAAGCCGTCAAATCAGTTCGGAAATATTGAAACCGATTACGATGCTAGTGTGAATAAACACCTACCTAATAGCGGAAGGCGAAAAATTCTAAACAAAATTTATATAAATTCCAACCTTCTTCTATTAGGTTGCGCCGTGCATTTTGACTAATCTCTCTCGCCTTTGGGGAAAACAAGGAGAAAAGAATAGGCACCTAATTTCATGCAGTTTTTTTTTTATTTATTGGGTTATTTCTCTCAATAATTATCCTTCACTATGATAATCGTCATTATAGAGAGACCCTTCAAACTAAAGGCATGCGTTATAGTGTAGTGTTGCATACTTTGAGTAGGAGCCGGTTACTTGAGGTTTATACATGATTTGTTTGTCGCCATTTCAGCTCGCCCCCCCACTCAAAAATTGAGATAATCGTATAATATTTGCACGTTATCCAATATAAATTGGCCCGATCCTCAACTAATTTGTATATATACAGATTAACTGACGCCATTGCAATTTTTTGGTTTTGTTGGGAAATTGCCAATTTCTGATAGTTAGAGCCTGCCAGCAATGTTTGTTATGATTGTAATTCTGGTGGGATGTTGTTCCAAGTGTCGGACTGACATAAAACGTTTTACTGTTCTTTAAATATTATCGATTATTTGTTTTGAATGTTTATTTGAGCTAAATTAAAACTGCATGGTTCGATAGACGTCATAATAAATTCCTCTTGACCAGTTGTAATTTGTTGACTTGATATGGCATGCGCGGATAACGCGGATATGCCTTGTGCTTGTTTTGAATGGTGCTAAGAAGAAAGAGCAAACATTGCAAAAGTAAAAGAATAAAGGTTAAACTGGTAAATGCGATTATGGAAAGCTACAACTTGATAAAGTTTAAAAGTTTCTCACAGTTTCATGTAAATTATCGTTTATGATGTCACTGTATTATGTGTCCACTTGTATATTATAGAATGTAAAACTAATCAATATTGCTCCTTAATCATCAAAGATTCTCTCAATATGCAGAACTATAAAATCAATCAATCAATTCATACAACAGTTCAATCAATCGAATCAGATCAACTCAAATCAATCGATCACTCAGCTAATCATCAAGATCAATCATCAATCGAATCAATCAACTCCAATCATCAATCAATCATCAATCAATCAATCAATCAGACCAGCATACTCGTTCAATGTTTTAATTGAGAAGTCATTATTTTTTCGAAGAAACAAGTGTTCCAAAAATGGCTTTCGATGTTAACTTTATAACAAAGTGTTGTACACCTTTTCATAATCTCTTGAAATTATTGGATGTAACCTTCTGAAAAGGAAGCAATACCATTGCAGGTAATTTCAATTTCGAAATAAGCCAAGTTTGTGTTCATCGATTACATTAACATTCAGGCAATTTCGCTCAGTTGATTTGAGACTTCAATATCTGTACAGCGATGCTTCGGATGGACTCCATAACACCAAATATTGAATGATTTGTCATTGCTTTCTCTTCACCAAGGTGGGCAGAAATAGTCAGGAGCAACGTGATACCACTGATGCTAAATTGTATGGTATTTTAACCAAGCTTCTATTGATTGAGAATAACATGATTTTTGTCAGTTTGGCAGCCTGTGTAGGGTCCACTCGCGCCATGAGAAGGTTGAGTCCAGTAAGCGTTACTTAGGAATATTCTATAATATTAGCTTTTTAAATAACGTTATTAATGATGTATAGTACCTGGAAGTTTAAAATGCTCCCTATCGCCACTGGCCCGCTGTACTTGACCTGTTTCGTAGCGCTGAAAGGCAGCTCTGTTGTGTGTGCGATCTTTTGCTGAAGTGCTGCCGTCGAAAATAAAGACAGAAAACGATAGAACAAACATGTAACTATTTATTGGAAATCAGGAATCACAGACCTTAATTATTAGAAAAACTTTAAATGTGGTGACTTTTCGTTTCTGGCAGGCTGTTATTTACGATAGCTATTCTTAGCAAACAATGGTAAAACGGTCTCAATTAATGTGTTTTTCGGGCTGTGAATTGTTGCATCCATTACGTGGTGTGAATCTGGAAAATATAGGTGTTGCCCTTTTTTATTTATGTAATTTTTGATTTGCGATAATTTTATTCACTAACAGACTTTACACTTACCCCACAGTCATACAGAATATCTTTCTACGTTGCGTACATAGGCCCATGAGTACGATGTATAATTATTGTATAATATTGTGTGATATCTATCTATCTATCTATCTATCATCTATGCTATCTATCTATCTATCGTATCTATCTATCTATCTATCTATCTCTCTCTCTCTCTCTCTCTCTCTCTATCTATCTACTTCTATCAGTGTTGTAGTCGCATCGTAAGCCGAGCCAGAGTTTACAGGCGACTTGGATCGAGTCGAGCACAGAGGCCAGTCAAGTCACCAGATTGGGCCTGTGGCTGACTGAGCTGTAACCAGCGGTCGTCGATCCGTGTTTCGGACTTGCGGCTGCGGGGGGGCAAAGTGAAAAAAAAATTAAAAAAAACTTGCGCCGCGCTCCAATTGCAATACAAAATTTTAGAAATAGGACAATTTCATATATTTTCATGGTATTTTTATCGCTAACTTAATGGTTTTAATCAGTGCTTTCCCAGTGTTTTTTTTTACATATCGTTGATCATTTCATGTTTAATTTTCGTGGAGTCGATGCCCCTCCCGCCCCTCCCCCGGAAATCGACGCCTGCTGACGTGTAACCATGCTCCTTTGTCTCTCATCAATTCTATCTATTGTCTAGTCTATCTATCTATCAATCAATCTATTCTCATATCCTAGTATCTATCTCATCCGATCCATTATCTATTCTATCTAGTCTATCTAATCTATCTATTACTATCTATCTATCTATATATCTATCTACTATCAATCAATCTATCTACTATCTAGCTATCTATCTATCCATCATATCTATCATATCTAATCTATTACTCTATCTATCTTATCATTTCTATCTATTATCTACTATCTAATTATCTATCACATCTTATTCGTACTCTATCTAACTATCAATCCTATATATCTATCTATCTATCAATCTATCTATCTACTATCTAGTATCTATCCATCTATCTATCTATCTATCTATCTATCGAACTATCTGTCTCCTTTATAAGCAATTTTATTTTTGTTACCTGACTATCGTGTGTATGCATCATCGGTGGCCGAACGTCAGCATGGTCAGGGTGTGCAGTTTGGTAAGCATTCCTCCTCACCATGTCCAGAGCAGCTTGTAGAAGTAGCGCTGGATTGGACTGGTCGATGACCGGTGATGGTGGTGGTGGTGGTGCCAGCGGAGGAGGGAAGAAGTGAGGAGGATGCACGGGTGGCGGAAATGGAATGACAGGTAAGCGAGGAGGAACTTGTCGCACATCTGGCCCGGCAGTAGGGTGATGGCGTGGCAGTCCATGTGATGGGAATGGCGGCCATTGATTGGTGATTGTCGGTGGGGCAACTGCACGTTGGACAAAACGATTTACAGGTGGTACCACTTCCATTTGGTTCAAGTGTCCACGGCAAACCATCTCGCCGGGTAAGGGTGTGTTGTGTGGTGGGATTGGACCGGGTGGCTGTGATGCCCTCTCGAAGTTAACGGCCAGCCCTGGTTGCACCGCCATTGGTGCACTTGGTTGTGCGACATTCTGAGGTGGTAACTGGAAAAACTGGTCGCGGACAGAAGTTAGCTGATGATTGCTCACCATGGAAGTCTGTTCAGAGGAAGTTAAAGGGAGAGAAATACAAGAAGAAAACAAATCAGAAGACGTTAGACGTGACTGGAATATGAGAAAGCACCACCACCACCACTACCACCACTATCACCACCACTACCAGTCCACCACCACCACCAACAACAACAACAATCAGACACTGATTGGTATAATTCAGATAACGTTAACACCTTATTAACCCTTTTGATGCTATAATGTAAAACATAGTCGAAAATCTCGAGGTCCACCCCGACCCGAGATTTTTCATTAATTAATTAAAAAAAAAACTAAAGACATTCAGAATCCGTTATTGGTGTGATATGACCTTTAGGCATAAAGCTTTCAAATAAAAGAAACATCGTCGAAACTAAACTTGCGCTTTAAACACTGGTTTAAACAAGCAATTCCTGATCAGTTCATAGTAAACAGCGTTGTAATTTTTATTGTGTTATAACATATATTTTTAAAAGACATCATCGTGTAGCATATTATGTGGGGATCATGTTAGAAGAAGATTATGACAATACTATACGATTCTTGAATCGGCTGGATAATAATTGACATGAGATTCCGTAATATAGCTAAAAAAAAACTATAATTCCCCCAAAATACTCATTATGATGGAATAACACTAATATATCTGTGTTAAATGAAAACTAATACAAAATCAACTACTTACATTTGATGCAGTATTATGTGTCTTTTCAGGGTGCTTGATGATAATTTGCGATTCCCCAGATCCGGTATAAAATGAGATTGTGATGCCGTCATCATCGTCGTCATCATCATCGTCGCTATCGTCATCGTCGTCATTATCAACAAGACTGTGGTCAGCTGCGGCTTGATCAACTGTCACATTCAGTTTATCTTTCTCCTTTTCCGCCTCTTCCACACCTTTCATCATTTCTAAAAAGTCCAACTGGTATTGAATCGTTCTTTTACTCGGCCACGCCCCTCGCCTCAGCAGTTCTCGCTTTCTTTCCTCTCCTTGCAGTTTTTCGATTTTTTGGCCGTTTATCCAGTATTTCTCCGGTACCCACAGGGTCGTATAATCGATGGGTTTGGGAACAAAAACCGGGGCTTCAGGATTCAGTTGACTCTGTGGCGGGGCATTTACTTCCTATAGGAAAATAGACAAATATGAAATCAGAAGATATCACTCGAAACGATGTATTTTGGATCAATGAAGTGCAACAAAAATAGTTATTTCGTAAAAATTGTAATAACTACCTTTTGATTCAGCTAATAAAAAAAAACCACGTCATATCTATTCTGACTACTTTGGCAAAAGGAAGGTAGTCACAAATCACTAGAATTTGAGTTATTGAGGTTTTTAAAACATCTTCAGTATGCTGCACCTTCAGGCAAAATTTAGAAAAAAATAAACATCTAGAGTGTGTCTCAAAAATAATTGTGCAAGTCAAAAGCGCCCTCTTTGGTAGTAAGCAAAACATTTTTGTGACGTGATGATTACATCACCATCAAGGGCATAGTCTCAGCTTTCAAATGCCGTTTGTTCTGTTCAGTTTACCTGTTTTAATCCTGAGATATGTTCAGTTAACAAAGAAAAGGTAAAATCACAAATGTGCCACTTTTACTACAGTCAATGATAACATCAAGCTCCCAAGTGACACAATTGTGATTCCACCCTTTTGTTGTAAACAACAAAAGGGTGGAATCACAATCGTGTCACTTTTACAATGGACTGCAGTACAAGTGGCACAATTGTGATGTTACCCTTTCTTATTTAGATAAACATATCTCAAGATTAAAACAAGCAAATTCAACAAAAGTAACGTCATTTGAAAGCTAAGACTAAGCTCTTGACGTTGATGTAAGCATAATGTCACAAGAGTATTTTCGCATTGCTGAAAAGGGCGGTTTTCACTTGCACAATTTTTTAGACACACTATATTGAAAGATTTAAGCCATTTGCCGTGAAATTGCCTTTCTACCAATTTAAATGACAGACATAAATGTCTGATTACTAAGAAATTACTCTTTAGTCACGTGCTTCTTTTTTTTCAAGGTAGGGCAGTATTGCTAATAATTTTGTCATGATGATAGTTATTTACCTTGCATTGATCTGACTGGATCTTGGTCTTATCTTCAGCTGTTTCAGTCTGTGCTGCCTGTGGAAGCAATATGGAGAATATATAATTGTGTGAACTCACATTGCAGACTCCTATAAAAAAAAATCTAGTCTCAGTGTCGAGAATCACATGTAGCTTAAGTTCCTGAACTGCCTCAGGATTAGGGCCAAAAAAGAGAACAGTCTAAAACTTAGAATAGAAAACAATAAAACAATATAACTAAAAAAAGTCAAGTGATATTGATAATGGATGCAAAAAAAATGGCACAACTAATAACGAATTATTTCAGTTTTTTTAGTTAAAATAGACGGTGTATTGAATCGGAAATGGGTGTAAATATTTTGAGATATCGAAATATAACGTTTTTAAAAAATATTTAAATGGAATAAGTATCATTTATGTTATCTGCATAATCACCGATAAGCTTGTTGGCGATTATCTGGAAAAGATTGAATGAATATTTTGATTTTTAATTATTGATTGGCTGACGATTTCGACATGACACTTCAGACAAACCGGGAGTTAGCTCATGACTTTATACTGGTTAAATTCTAGATAAAATATGTTACATAACATTGTGTTATTGAGTTGCTCTCATGGTGCTGCTAAAAGTAACAGGAAACGGGAATAAGAGATACATTCAGGTCTTTAACCATTTAGTTGGAGACAAAAACTTAACAGCATTTATTTTGGGGAAGCACGTATTCAAATCTTTTGCGAAAAGTAATCGACTTTGAAAGATCACAGAAGGGCGGCTATAACGATGATAAAGCATCGGTTTAGCCAAATTCACGAAAAGAAGAAAGTGTTCTATGAATAAACAGTACTTCCAGTGTATGATAGACAAAAGAAGAAAATGAACGAAAGAAAATAAAACGAAAAATAATTAAAGAGACTTAATTCACTCACATCATAGACATCGTGCACAATGGACATTGCCCTTCTGTTAAGGATCTGGGCAGCACGCTCTTGCTGCAGCTTTTCTTGCTCTTCCTGCGGGAAAAAAAAACAGACAAAAATTGATATTAATTGTAGTCAAAATGTTTAAGTCTTTATATTGTAAACAAATTATCTGCTATTAAACAAGAGCTTTATGAATAAGCTAAAATATGATATTTCTGAGATGATATTTTGTTGACGGGCACAAACATTTTCCGAGATGACTTCTTTTTTTATGCAATCCTGGTTTATGTGGTTGAAACAACATCTGTCATAAATATTTGTACTTACCTTGAGTATCTTTTCTGTTAACTCCTGCGCAAACTCATCGACCAGTTTGTTGTTGACAGTCTGTCAAATAGAAGGAGGAATTAAACAATAAAAAAAACTGTTCTGTGAATTAGAACCACTCATTTCCAGATGAGTCTTATAATGGTTAGGTAAAAGTAAAATAAATATGTGATTCTCATGTCTTTTGGAACAAATTATTTTCCGGCATAATTCCTGCTTTGATACAGACAAGTTGAAAGTAATAATGTAAATAATGACGATGTTAAAACTAATAATAAATAAATAAGCAGATGAATAAATCAAATACACAAAATAAACAAATTATTAAATACAAGGGTTTTAAGAAGAAGGAGAAGTAGTAGAAAAATGACGAAGAACAAGACGGAGAAAGCAGCGAAGAAGAAGAAGAAGGAGAAGAAGAAGAAGAAGAAGAAGAAGAAGAAGAAGAAGAAGAAGAAGAAGAAGAAGAAAGAAGAGAGTGATATTTAAACACACTTGCACTTACACGAAAGACATTTTGCACGATTGAAATTGCCCTTGTGGTAAGGATCTGGGCGGTGCGTTCTTGTTGGAGTTTTTCATGCTGTTCCTGCGGACAAAAATAGATTTTAGAAATGATATAAAAGTTAAAAAAAAAAAAGATATTTGACTGTCATTCGTAGTCATTAAAACCAAACACAGGATAAACAAATTTTTGTAGTTATACATGAACTTACGTGAAAACTTTGCTTCAATATTTTGAAAGTTAATAGTAAATAAATCAATGTAATTGACGTAGATAAGTAGTCATGATTTTCTTTCGTTATTCAAGCCCACTTCATGTACAATTTTAACCAAATCTTTCGAAACTGCACGACTGATTTACCTTGAGAATTTTCTCTGTAAGGCTATGAGCAATCTCATCAATTAGTCTGTTAGCCACAACCTGTCGAATACAAAAGCAATGGGAAATGGTCAATGTAATGTGACTCGCAATTTCTTCGTATACGTATTGTTCAGTTCAAATAAAATTAATATCTACAATACGGAAATACTTTCAAACATATTTGTCATGTATGGAATCCCTTTCGAACATGTTATCATTCTGTGAAATTCCTTTCAATCAAATGTCTCATATAAACCGTATAGAATTATTTTGAACATATTTCTCACAATCATCGATTAAGATTAAGAATATTTCCCAGAAGTTTGGACATCAGACTTTACAATATTATTTTTTTTAACGTGGGGTACAAGTTTACATTTTCTTAAATACCTCTTCTTTCTCATACTGTAGAGCTTATACAGCGTGTCTCTGTGCCGCCTATACTACAGTCAATGATATCATCAGATCTCTTCCTTCGTAAAAGTGGTAAACCGTGATTTTGCCCTTTCGATATTATAAGCATTTGCGTTATTTTTACGTGGACGTTACAAATTACAGGAAAAGAGAATAAGAGATGCATTCAAGTTTTTAACCGTTTAGTTGAAGAAAAATGAAGTCAACAGCCTCTAATGTGGAGTAAACACGTGTACATTTTTTTTTTACAAAAAGGAGGAGGCGATACATAATTGTGTATTACTGACTTGATAAGATCACTGAAGGGCAGCTTTATAGTTAACGACAATAAGCTGTTATTAGCCAATTACATACAAAGAAGAAATTGTTCTAAAATGAGAACTTTCAGTGTATGATAGACAACTTGAAGAAGGAAAAGAACAAGAAATAGAAAATAAAAGAATTAAAGTAATACTACTTAAAGAGACTTTACTCACATCATAGACACCTTGCACAATGGACATTGCCCTTCTGTTAAGGATCTGGGCAGCACGCTCTTGCCGCAGCTTTTCTTGCTCTTCCTGCGGAAAACCGGACAAATATTGATGTTAATTGAAGTAAAAATATCCTCATTTTGGAAACATATCAATTAACATGAATGTTACAGATAATCTTATGATTCAAATTAGAATGTTTCTGAATCGATAATAAAAATATATATAAATTTGTTGAAGAGCACAAACATTTTCTGAGATATAACCATTTTTACGCAATCCTGATTTATGTGGCTGAATCGACAGCTGTTAGAGATTATTTCCTTACCTTTAGAATCTTTTCTGTTAACTCCTGCGCAAACTCATCGACCAGTTTGTTGTTGACAGTCTGTCAAATAGAAGGGGCATTGAACAAAATAAAATGTTCTGTCAATTAGAAGCACTCAATTCTAGATAACTACTCAAAGAGTCTAATAATGATTTGCTAAAGGTAAAACAAATATATGATTCTGGTCTCTTTTGGAAATAGTTCTTTCCCAGCATAATTTCTGTTTTAATATAGAACAAGTTGTACATAATGATAATAATAATAATAATACTAACAGCGTGATGGTCGAGTGGTTAGAGCTTCCGCATCACGTCCGGAGGGTCGCGGTTTCGAGCACCGGCCGGGACATAACCATGCAAAGACTTTTTTTAAAAATTGTACCTTCTGATTTCTAGCCAGACGCTCGGCATTATAGAACAGAGAAGGGTAATAGTAACATTTATGCGGGGCCCACTGGTAGAGCACTCTATGTGACCGAAGTGGATACCCTGGGTAAATGAAACGTTATTATTATTATTATTATGGTTATTATTATTATTATTATTATTATTATGATTATTATTATTATTATTATTATTATTATTATTATTATTATGATTATTATTATTATTATTATTATTATTATGATTATTATTATTATGATTATTATTATTATTATTATTATTATTATGATTATTATTATTATGATGATTATTATTATTATTATTATGATTATTATTATTATTATTATTATTTATGATTAATAATGATGGTATAGCAGTAAAAGAAATAATCATAATAATTGAATGAATTATAGATAAATAAACTAATACACAAATAAACGAATAAGCCAATCCAGAAGAGTCATAGAAGAAGATGAGGAAGAAGAAGTAGAGGAAGAAGACGTAGAAGAAGATGGAGGAAGAAGAAGAAGACAGAAAGAAAGAAGAAGAGAGACGAAGAAGAAAGAAGAAGGAAAAAAGACGAAGACAGAAAAAGAAAAAAAAGAATGAGCAGAAGAAAGAAGAAGACAAAAAGAAAGAAGAAGAAGAAGGAAAGAAGAAGAATAAGCAGAAGATAGAAGAAGAAAGAAGAAGTAAGAAGAAAAAAGAAGAGGGAAGAAGTAAGAAAAAACAAGAATAGAGAAGAAATGGGAAGGAAGAAAGAAGAAGAGGAAGAAGGAGAAGACAGAAGAAGAAAAGAGAATAAGCAGTAGAAAGAAAAAATAAGAAGAAAAAGAAGAGAAGAAGAAAGAAGAAAAAGAAAAACAATAGTAAGAGAAGAATAAAGGAGAAGAAGAAGAAGAGTGATAATTAAACACACTCTACTTACATCATACACACGCTGCACGATAGCAATCGCCCTTGTGGCAAGAATCTGGGCGGCGCGTTCTTGTTGGAGTTTTTCATGTTGATCCTGTGGACAAACAAACAAAATTGATATAACAAAGAATGAAGAAAGATATTTGACTGCCATCTTTTAAATTTGTAATCTTTAAAAGCAATTGGTAAACAATTTTGCGTAGTTATACATGCATGTTTGTGAGAAACTTTGCTTCATTATTCTGAGAGGTGATAATAAATCATTCAATGTATTTGACGTTGACAAACATGAATTCCTATGGATAGTCAATTCTATTTCATATACATCCAATGAAATCTTTCAAAACTGAGTAATTTACCTTGAGAATTTTGTCCGTAAAGCTGTGAGCAAACTCATCAAGCAGTTTGTTATTGACAACCTGTCGAATACAAAGTGAATTAGAAACAATTAATGTAATGTGACTCTATAATTGTTAGCACAACTGACATGGAATTCCTTTCAAACATAAAATTATTTCTTATGTATGGAATTCTTTTCGAACATATTTCTCACTCTGCATAGAATTCTTTGAAACTTATTTCTCATAATCATCGATTAAGAATCTCTCAGAAGGTGGGAAATCAACAATTATGATTTTATAAGATGGAGCACACGTTTACATTTTCTTCAATATATCTCATTTCTTTTATATTGCAGTGCTTATAGAATATCTTGAATCGGTCCTGTGACAGTTTATTGGTTTACTTACTTCATAAACCTGACGAACGATGGACTGTGCGCTGGAAATCAAGATTTCATTCTGGATGTTCTGGAAGGGTAGAAAATAAAAGAAGAACAAGTGAAGGAAGTGTAAAATTTTGTTATGAGTTTCTAGAAAGGAAGAAAATATACAAAGAGAGCAAAACGCTCAACATGTAGTTTCAGATTTTACAAGTAAAATGAGAAAAATAGTTATCTTTAAACGAAAACGATAAGGCTATTAGTGAGGCAATTTTAAGAAAAAAGGGTTCGCAACATAGGATTAAAAGAGACGATGATTGATTTTTTTTTACTTAATTTCTTGCAACTTCCCACGTTACATTTATTTAGATTCATTTGAATATTTCTTCACCGCTTAGAGGCTCCAGCGATTTTGCGCTATAAAAATGTATCATTATTATTATTATTATTATCATCATCATCATCATCATCACCATCATTATAATCATTATTGTTTGTTTTAAAATGTCGCCAACTGGCAGAAAGAAGTGTGATTACAATCACAAACATCAATACAATAATAAATGGACTTATTCCCGCAGTATATTAATCATTGATAGGCCTGTTAACTAGTATACTAACCTTGCAAGTATTATTTGTCAAAAGTTGAGGACAGTTAGTTGGCACTGTAAATAATTCCGTCTATAGATTAGAAGGACAGAAGGACCAAAAAGGAAGTATTGAATAACATTCTGTAGGCCTATCACAATATTTACAATATTTCACCACATTAAAACATTGTTGTCGGTGTTTTAATATGCAGCCATTCACTTTTTAATGAAAAAAAAACTTGTGACCGTACACATCAACAAATTCATTCAATGTTGGAATAATCTAATGAAAAGTTTTTACTTTTACTCTTACCTTGTGAAGCTGTGGTACAATGACACGTGCTTGTACAGGTTGGACTTCACAGACTTCGACAACCTGCGTAAGTTCAAAGAGAAACATTTTGGGAAATTCATAGTAATACGTTAAAAACTATGGCAGAACAAAGTGTTATTACATGGTTAAAGCGAACATTACGACCCTGAAAATCCACATCGTTCTGTATTATAACATTTGGTAAAATATGTTCATAGCGAAATAGTCATGGTAATAACAAGCATTATTTTTTTTTTCAAATTAGGAAGGAATTCGTCAAATTCGATTAATTTTTACAATTGCAGCAAAATTTACCTCATGACTGTCGGCTGTCAACTTGTGAAGAGGTTCATCAATTTCAAGGGCTCTTAGACAAAAAATAGAAAAGTTATTATAATGAGCAAATTGATTCACAAAACTCTATCCATGCATCAATCAATCACCTGACTATCTATCCATTCAT
>JZLH01S0104229.1:42132-66705 GCA_001188425.1 Eucidaris tribuloides
TCATGTTGATGTTTCATGAAATGTGTGTGTTATTGCGGTGACAGGTCTATTTATCTCCTACACGCTATATAACAATCTTGCCAAATTTGCGCAAATATCTCATCATTAGATCTGTCTATCTAGCTACTTTATCAAGTTTTGGGTATTACATAAATTTTCGTACTCTTTGTTTTCAAAACATACAATTACGCAACACCATAAATCCCTCTGCAAACCTTTCATTCGATAAATTTGATTTGCAAACTTTTATCATTAGAATGTAGTGTGTCAGAAATGTAGTAGAGTACTAGGGAGTTGTTGTTGTTGTTATTGTTCTGTTGCTCGTTTTCGAGCAGCTTCAGTCATCGCGGTGGCCACTGGAGACTATTAGAAATATATTTATTGAAAGAATATGCTTATATATCTAGAAAAGAAACATCTATAATGATAAAATCATTATTCATTAAAATATTCTTCATAACACTCATGCCCTACCAGATTGTGTTCCAAGTTTGGCACTGACCCTGCTACGTGTGGGATTCAACGACCATATCGAAGGATAGATGGACATGGCCACGATGTCTCCTCCAAACTGAGCAAGCTACGCCCCTACAATAACATAAAGACAAGTGCTTGAAAGGTACAGAGAAACTAGCAGAACAATGTCTTGATCTAATAACCACTTTGTTGTTGGTTACAAAGAAAATCAAAGAATTGGTGTCAGCTGCCTTAATCGTTTAGAATTATGTAGCATAACAGTTACACTAGATCTAAAGCTTTACAACCTGTCAATCGGCACACTTGAATTCCGGACTATCGCTGAAATAGCTCTTGTCTTCGTATCTAAACAATACATTAAATTAAGAGTAGAAAGTTAATTATTGATCATGTTTACGTCGCCTGGTAGAGTATAATCAATATAATTTTCCCACGAAAAACCATGTTGACCGACGGGAATTGATGGCCTAGCTAAAACATAAAGACAACAGCACACCAACAAACAATCTTGTCAAGTATCCGCACAGAATTAAAAAAAAAAAAACTTTTCTCGGAAGTCAATCAAAGTATCTCAGCATGCAGTGTTTATATATTTAATGATGAGAAGGAAAATCGGAGACCACATGAAGTCTTCATTATAGCTCAACAACAGAAAACGTAATATGCCGAGGATTAAAGCCAGAGGAACACATGTGTATTAACCAAGTAAAACGACGAAGACTTTTGCTGAAACGGGGAAAATTTGAATTGAAGTCGTCATCTAAATCAGTTAAAATGAAAACAAGACAAGAAACTGGAAACAAGAAATAAATAATTAACTAGGTTAATTATGTATTCATTTCGCTCTCCTTTCTTTACATTGTGCCTGTACGAAGTACAGGTAATTTATTTTAACTGAATTAAATGAAAATTGATATGCCAATATTGAACAAATTTGGACACACACATAAGATGTACTTATATAGGCACGAGTGAGCCTTGTCACTTGACCCATTGAACCAAAGCTACTACCACATTAGCAGGCTAAAAAAAATGTAATAGCAACAAATCTAAATAGTAAAGTAAACACAAAACTATTGCTTAACCGCACCTCAATCTGAATTTCGTTGTAAGCTGCGAAATTGCTTTCTAATACGAAACAATGCGCCATTTTGAGCAATAAACAATATCAGCCTATTGTCGTCATATGCGTGGCGAATTTTTAGGTATACTATTGAGTATTGCATGTGAACGTACGTACTCGCGTAATATAAACACACGTATATGCCGACTCTTTTTGTTTACCAATTATTGTACGTCACATTTCCATGGCTGAAGCATTTCGATTGCGACAAAAGTAGCGTATCATTTCGTTACGTTACAATGCTTTATATCGCGCAATACCGCGGCTAATCTAGTCTGCCCGCACAATACCTGCGCATAATATTTGCCCTCACTCGCTCATGCCGCATAATGATTATGCCGCAATGGGGGTGTGCGTGCGATTGATGCGCTCCAGCCTTGTCCCCTCTTTACCATCTGCTATATTAGGTGCGATACTTTTACCTTCAACTTACTCCCGCAAATAAATAACAGTTCATTCTCAATAATGATGACAGTAGAACACCGGCAAAAGAAGGCATATTATTACAAAATAAAGATACATTATTAAAATATCGGGACAGTGTTTATGTCATATGTGACTAATTGTAATTAATTTTAGGAAGAAAGAAGTTCTTTGTTACATTTTTCATTTCCTCTAAAGAGTGATAAATTGTTTGATCTCTGCAGGACAGTGTTATGTGTTTGATATATGCTCCGTACAGTCTTCCTTTACCACTGTTGTTGATGATGAAATGCGTAATCTATCCAATATTAGTTTACAAAGCCGCGAGCGGAGCACCCCCCCACCGGGGGTGGGGGGGCCCAGTCCCAATATAATGTTGTACACATAGCGTGCCAAATTATATCCCAACACCCCACTAAACAAGTTTTCTTCTTGTGTGCAAAATAAATCTATGGCCTCTGGCATAGGAGGTAGTCGAGAAGTGAAAAAAAATTTTTTCTGTTGCAGCTGCGGGTATTTACCTATATACACGTTCCCTTCAAAATAAACCCCAAACAAGTTTTCGCAGGCTTTCATTTAACACATTTTGGCACCCTAAACAAGTTTCGCCCTATAATAACCCCTAAACAAGTTTGTGTCTACTGCTAACCAATAAGCTAAACTGAAAAACACCCCCTTTAAACCGTTTTGGTCACGAATCGTGTAAAACAATAATTGACCTGCCCCCCCCCCCCGCCCGGCCCGGAGCCGCGAGCGCCTCCCTTTTCAGAACTCCAGAATCAGACGTACTTGTTCTTGGCAGGCGCCATGCCCCTGATCTGCCAAAACAAGATGTATAGAATCTAAGCCTATACAGCGTGCTATAGAAAAAAAAGTAGACACTTAGAAAAAAAATTATTAAAAATTGTTGTCGGTGATTTGAGATTATTTTTTGATTTTGAACGTTTTACCTTGACCTAACTATCAAGATGAACACTGTTTGGTATTGAAAGTATGTCACGCATGAAGTGACCTTTGCAATGCAAATGATTCGCACAAATTGTCTCTAATAATGTTGCTCCAATGCTAGAGTCCCGAAAAAAGATAATTCGCTCTGCATCTAAGAGCAATAATCATTGACAAAGACAAAAATGAGGCAATGATCAGATTTACCCCCATAAAAATGAAGAGAATGTCGATGTTGAAGATGAATACGCGGGCAAGCATGAACGGTAAATTAAAAAAAGAAATGGATTTTCTTACTCTTTCTGCGGGTGGGCGGTTTGGTAATTGTATCTGAATATGCCTTTATTTTGTCTTCTTGTACAGAATTGATATCAAGCTCTTCTTGAACACTGCCTGAGCAATTTAGAATGTAGCAAGAAATGAAGCAATGATTCAAATACAACGCCCACCGCATATAGCCACGCCTTCAAAAAACGAAGAACAATCATTTTCTCAGGGCACAGTTCATCTTGCAGAAACATGACATTTCTCCTTTTTTAGAGGGGGTACTTCGAATACATGCATCATTTGGTCTTTTTTGCCACCAAAATTATATTACATCTTCCTCTGAGCATTGCTAGGATTACAATCCTTGTGCACATCAGGGAAGCTTCTGGCCCCAGGCACCGGTCTGTGAGGCAGTTAAACATTGACTATAACCATACATTTTTCGCAAATGCATTTTGGCCCAGTTGGACAAAAGTGGCCGTACTCACTCATGGTGAATACTTTCAATACCAATAGTGTCATCAGGATAGCTTAGGTCCAAGGAAAAATTCCATATCAAAAAATATTCTCTAGATCATGAAACATTGCATAAATTTTTTTTCTGAAGTGATCTACTTTATTTTATACACGCTGAATCTGTGCCTTTTTGAAAATTATTCACGCACTACACAAGTAAGACTCGCAGTTTTTCTAATCGCTTCAGAGCAGAGTTAAAGGACAAAACTGTATACTGATGTGTCTGTATTGATGGGCAAAGATCGACGACACTGCACACAGAGGTTATAACATCCCGGGTGTCGATCGGGGTGGGAGGGGAGTTCCCTCGCAATGTCAGGTGGCGGATGGCTTGCTACCATCATCCCTCCCCCCCCCCCCCCGCGAATCTTGCAGATTAAAGATGCGCTGCAAATAAATGACAGTTACAATGACAAGCCAGAAACGTATGAATTCAAAGCAAGATGTAAATTTTTGAGGCGAAACTTTGCAATTTCATAATTTTTACCGCCAGCATTAGAAATGCCACAAAAACAAAAGAAATAAGAGATTTTGTTTCTTACTATCAACCGTAATGAGGCTTAAAGAATCTAAACCTGAAATATCATTCTTGCTGATATCAGAAACCCATGCCTCGAAAAATGATACTTTAGTCTTTAAAAGAAAATCTTTAGTTTGCCAAACAAAATGATGCTGATATTTTCAAGCCTAACTATTCCGGGGCTGGGCGCAGGATTTAAATCAAAGGAGAGGGGGGGGGGAGAAAGACGTCGGGGGAAAATTTATCCAGCCAGCGACTAAAAACTCAAAAAATGGCGGGGGGTGGTCTGAGGAAGAACAAATTACAACGGCACAAGTTCTACAGGAAAAATTTTCCAGCAATTTATTCTCGTACCGCCAGCGATCGCGACATATCCGATCGCCGAAAATGTCTCATGGCCAAATTGTATTGTCACGCCCAAAACGCTAAAACTTAGCAGGGCGAAATGTTCGATTAACGCTGAAAAATTACACTCCTTTTTCATTACTCTGAAAATAATAGGCGCCCCTCTGCCACCCCGCTTCAATTTTTTTAGCTTCTATAAATTTCGATATACAGGCTTGCCCAAAAAGAATGCCGTACACATGCATCAGTTAATTTCTTCAAAGTCATTTGCAAAATATGTCATTGTTGATTATTCGCATGGATGTTAGAGCATATTTTTCAATCAAATGATACCACGATCATTATTTGATCGACGGTTTGGATCTTACGAGCTATTTTTTCTGAGGTAATGCTAATTCCGTAAATATGCTATTCTTTATTTTTACCTCCAGCGATCAATCAGAACACCGAAATTATTCTCACGTTACGGTTGTGGCCATAGAATAACCTCCGCCGAGACAAAGGGCAGGAATCCCCTCGCTTTGATAAGAGAAGATCAAGTGAATCATTCTACATGTCTCGCGGTTTGTCTGCGCTATGCACGCTAGAGACGCCGAAGAGTAATCTCAGTGTTTCAGATACCACCGCCTGATGAAAAAATGGCAAATTTTGGAAATGACATTTCCTGGGAAAAAATGACCGCCAGGACCCAATCCTATAATGTCATCGTATCATATTGTTGAAAAAGAATGTTGTAATCGGCAAAGAAAAACCAATGACAAATGCAGATGATGTTGAAGAAATTAGTGATCGCAGGTGTAGCATTCTTTTGGCGCCACCCGTATAGTCTTGCGGTACCAGCGCTTTAATTACACATTGTGGAGCGGATAGGGGAGGGCGGAATAAAGTCTTGTCACATAACTTTTACGATTTGACCGAACCTTAAACCTCCAAAACCTCTCCAATTTACGCACACACACCACAACACACACACACACACACACACGACACACACACACACACACACACACACACACACACACACAACACACACAGCACACACACAACACACATCACACACACACACACACACAACAAACACAAACACACAACACATACACACACAAACACACACACACGCACACACACGCTCTATACTAACGACAGTATGCTTGTATGCCGACTTTTGTCTGTCTGTGTCTGTCTAAAAAATAGTGGGCGTCTTGTGTTTCTTTTCATTTTTCTCTTTTAAAGACTACTTCTGTTGTCTTAATTCCCAACTTCCGCGTGTGTTTATTCATGTATATGATCGTTGGTGTGTGCGTATTATGCCCAGCGTTTTACACTATGTTCCCGCGCACGGCAACACGTTTCAGACCACCGTGGCAAACGGATGCGAGTGGATCGAGACCCACCGGAAGACCCGCTCACGATTCACCATCCAAAGTGCTGTTACCGGCCATTACGCTACAGTCGAGTTTTATTTCCCCTCGTTTCCATCGGCCTACAGGTTTCTCATCCTCACCGTGACTACCGTAGCAGCAATTTTTGGACGGCTTATAAAAATGCCCCCCCCGCCTCCCGGCATCCACGGCAACTACGCGGACTGTCACGTTGGCCAGCGCCCGTCCTCCCGGGTGGTCTTCACGTCCATCCCGTTTTGTCCACGGTGGCCTGAAACGGCTTGCCTGTGGCCGCCGGGAAACATAGTGTAACGAGCCTTTGGCTCTTGTGTGATCTAGCCACACAAGCAGTTGGACATAGCTTTCTAGCAGTCGTCAACTATCTTCTGCCACTATTTCGTTTCTACTTGTTCTTTCGACACCAAAATTTGTGACTAATTTATTTTGGGAATTTTTTTCACATTCCTTGGTGTGGCTAATTTAGTTTGAATGAATGAAAATTTTCACACATCTTTTAGAAACTAAATGTGCATAGTTGTTCTTCGTGTGGCTAGACACACAAGCCTAACACGACAGCACATTCATAACATCATTAGTATTGAAAATAATACCACAAGACACCGTTCGCAAACACGCACTCACACGACACACATACACACGATACACTCACTCACAACACACAACACACACACACACACACACACACACATACACACACACACACGCACACACACGCACGCACACACACACATACACACAGATACACACACATACATACAAACACACACACATATACACATACACATACATACATACACACAGACAAAGACACAGATACATGCACAAACATAGAAACAGACACACCCACATACACACAGATACACACACAGAAGCAAAGAACTTGAATGAGCAAGGCCGTCAAAAATTCGCCGGCGACAATTTGTCTGATTTGTGCATCACCTGACGGCACAAATTTGTCGCCACTGTCATAATCTGGGGGGGAGGGGGGGGTACTGTCATTATAAGGTGTATACCGTTACCATGCACGTGTAAAAAAAAATGCGTAAAAAGGATGTTTTTTCAAGGACGGGTGATGTTAGCGCGTACAGTGAAAAGGGTATCAAAATCGCAAAAATCAGATTTGTATACCTGTTTAGGGTATACTAAATTCTAAGATCGAAGGATAATTACTTGTTTAGGGTTCACTTTGAAAGTCCATACACGAGCATGGTGTACAGCATGGTGCCGTATCATGGAGACTTTAATACCCCCAATAAAATAGTGAAACCTCCAGTACTGTATCAACCCCCACGACGAATTTTCATTGACAGGTAATAACCCAAGCATTACCATCAATCATATTTAGTTGTGATTCAAGCACCTCCAGTGGCTAATGACCTCCCCCCCCCCCCGCCCCTCTCTCCCGACTTTCTACATCGGGTGAACATGGTGGACAAACAACTCACAACACCCCTCACCCACCCCCACCCCTCCCTGGTCAACTAACATGTAAACAACACGTAACCTGTATCGACAACTTCCTATAGGACACTTACCCGGAGGACGGCTTCCCCATGGGAAAGCTCTTCTGGAGAAACAACTGCCCAGAGCATGAACTCCCCGAGAACAAATCAGATTTTTAAACTGGAGACAGTATTTAAACTCCTTCAGGGAATTTGACCGAGGGGGACTTGTCCTCCGGGAAGTAGTCATCCAGGGGAGTGGTCTTCCGGCAGATTTGGCCTCAGGGGAGTTATCCTTCAGAGATTTGTCCTCTGGGTGAGTACTCCTCTGGAAAAGTTGTTCTCTGGGTGAGTGGTCTCTGGCTGAGTAGTCCTCTGGGCGAGTTGTCATATGGGTGAGTTTTCATATGGGTGAGTTGTCCTCTCTGGGTGAGTTGTCATATAGGTAAGGTGTCCTCTGGGTGAGTTGTCCTCCAGGGGAATGGTCCTCCAGTAGATTTGGCCTCGAGGGAGTTATCCTTTAGGGATTTGTCCCCTGGGTGAGTAGTCCTCTGTTTGAGTAGTCCTCTGTGTGAGTAGTCATGTTATCTGAGTGAGTAGTCATCTGGGTGAGTAGTCTTCTGGGGAGTAGTCATCTGGGCGAGTTATCTGGGTGAGTAGTCATCTGGGTGAGTAGTCCTCTGGGGATTAGTCATCTGGGTGAGTTGTCATCTGGGTGAGTAGTCCTCTGGGGATTAGTCATCTGGGTGAGTTGTCATCTGGGCGAGTTATCTGGGTGAGTAGTCATCTGGGAGAGTAATTTGGGTGAGTAGTCCTCTGGGTGGGTGAGTTGTCATCTGGGCGAGTAATCATCTGGGTGAGTAGTCCTCTGGGGAAATTGGCCTCGAGGGAGTAGTGCTGGAGGGGGGGGGGGGTTAGGGCGGTTGTCCTTGGGAGGAGTGGTCCTCCAGGGGAGTTGTCTGGGGGTGGGGGTGGAGGGTGGGTGGGGGTCCTTGTATGCCACAGTCCATTTCCATAACTTGTTTGGTAGCTGTTTAAGATTTGCTCGAAGTATTGATTCAGAGATATATCCAGGAACATTTTGGTGGATTGGGGTGTGGGGTGGGGGCAACGCCCCTAGATAAGTAGTGGCAGGTATTTGGATAATGTTTTCTTTGTTTTCCTATCCTGTTTTCTCCACCCCTGTCCATTTTGCTGGACGGAGGTATGTGCCCCTGTGTTCATAAAATCAGTAGACACCATCATTCCATGTCATATTTCCAGAAATCAGTCACAAGCAAGTAACATTCACAAACAAACCACAACTTACGACAAAAGTGATTATTTTTTTTCCCTTTACATAGTGGTTCTCATTTTATTCTAAATCTTAATATCATAATATGTATACATGTACATTATAGTCTCTCTCAAAATGCATTAGCCAAATTGGCCATCACAAAAACGCATTTATATACATATTCAAGGAAGTAATAACAACAATAATAATAATACACAGCTTTTATATAACGGAAACCACATTTTATGGAGATGTCCGTATACACTTAGTGGTAAACGAAATAAAAGACAAGAAAAGAAAGTAGAGACATAAATAGATACTGGACTAAAGGAGGAACCATAAAATGTTCACAAGAAATATGTATCTAAATTGAGTCTTTGAGTGGAAATGAAGTTTGAACAGTGTACTTAAGCCTATACGTTTTTTGTGAAGACACGAGGTACAACCGACAAATTCTGTCTGATTCTTGATTTTTTTTTCCGAGTAACATTTAAGAAGTAATTCAGTGAGATACAATGGTGCTAAATTATGAAAGCTTCCATATGCCAACAGTTAAATTCTGTATACATTATTCTGCTGGTTAAAGGCATCGTATGACAATGTTTCCAGTTAAAAAAATCTGAGCTCCATGACTCCTCATGCTACTAGTGTCTCTGATAAGGTCTGAATGAAAATGAACCCCTGAAAAAATTGTGGTTCAAAACGATCATTAAGTGCTTTTAAAAAGTGAAAATCTCTGAGCGACCATTCCCGTTCTCCCCTATAGAGTGTTGTGTGGCAGAATTTTTTATCAGTTGAGAATTAATTCATGTGCCGAGCTTTGTCTGTACATATTTTACCGGTGACAGCATAATTATCTAAACTTTTGTGTTCTAGGGTGTTTATTTGCCTATCCAAACACTGTCAAATATGTCAGATAGCAAAGTTTGACAATTTTTTAAATGGGGCTTCCACAATGTTATTTAGTGTCTTTAAGTTAGTCTTGAAAAAGGATAATTTTTCTTTGACATCATCTCAGAATAAAAATAATCCTTTCCAAGACAACCACGGGATATTATTGTGATGCAATGACCTTCACCCCAGTCATTATTTGTAGTAATAATATTGCATCAGTAGCCAGTGTTATTGATATAAAATAAAAGATCCCGATTCATGTTTTCCAGCACAACACAAACCAAGCTGCTGAGTTTTGCACAACTTGTAACTTCTGAATTTGATGACATGGTAAGTCCCAAAGAAAACTATTGCCATAATCAATGTAGCACACTACAAAAGCAAGACATAAATCATTCTGTAGTGATTTTATCAATGAACAGACAAAGCATACCTGGTCATGTGTCGTATGGTGGGGCCCCTTTGCGTTACAGGCACCAAAATTAAGAACTTTGTCACTTCCTGCATTTGAACCAATATAACTCAAAAAGTACTTATCAGAAACTAACAAAAGTATACATTTTCTGAAAGCTTATACTTCAGAGAATCTCAATCAGCCAAGGTCAAGTTGCTATACATGGTGTGTAAAAAAATTAAAGGGTAATATCACAAAATGTAAAATGTTGTGATATAGATGACAACTCATTGGACTTGTCAGTATTAAGTCAAGGCTCAAAATTGATGTCATGGTGTGAAAGAACACACTTTCAGCTTTAAGAAAATGTATGGTTTTACTACTTATCGAATTTCAGATGTAGTGATACAGGGTGTGGCAAATGTGTTTAAATTGTGTTACGATTTGTTACAATAACATTAATTACACTAATTAAACAAACCGTTTACTAAACCTGATTAACAAATTTGAGATATTAATTAGTAGAATATTGTTAAATAAATGGATCAGTACAGTGTATTTAAAAATTTCAACCAAAATGTAGCCCTGAAGTGAACATACATGTGTGTCCTTACATTCAGTACTTTCATGCTTCATAACGTGTACAAGTCAATGGCAAGCATAAGCTACACCAGTCATTAATTAAGTAATTAATGACTTTGAAGACAATTAATGTCACTTTTACTTTGGAGAATTGTTAAGTACAACATGGGTCAAGTTAGTCAGATGCATATCATAACTCCAAGATAGCATATCTGCTGTAAATATTAGGAAAAACAAAAGTGTACAGGTGAATTTGCAATTTCCCCATAGAGTTTGTACATACTCCTCCTCCGCTTATCCACCAGATTTACCCTCGTTAACATTGTTGCATTATTAAACAAAGTGTAATGCAAGATTGCTTATCAGATTTCAAAAGCAGAGTAGTTTTGCTGCAGAATGAGCCCAAATTCATCATAATTGGATGAAGGATAGCTCTGATGTATCAAGTTCAATTAAGAAGAGGACTGAAAAATGTAACGCCACCAGGTATGTAGGGGTCCCACCATACGACACATGACCACCTATCTTATGTAATGCAAAAGATGCAGAAGGGTATTTTCGTTTTAGGAAGATTTCCATCGTTCGCAACATTTTATATGAGACAAAAGTGATGGTTTCACATGCCAATCCACCACTACTTGATGTGCTGGGGTTGATATACATCCACTTAACTTCTCGTATCTTTAAGGTGATATGGAAATCCACAAGATTAAAATAAACACTCTGTGTTAGTGGTGTTAATACAAAATAGATTGCTCCCTTGTAATTTATTGAAAAAAAAAATATACCAATACTACTATCAAAACCGATATGGCCTTAAATCCAATATCGTCAGTAAGCAAATTAAAGACAAACCCTTCCCGCCTTGATATACACACTACTTAGTGTATATATTGGTATATGTTTCAACTCATTTGGTTCTTGAGGCATTTTCTCACTTCTCTGAATCTGACCACTGCTCTTAAGTGTTCACACTGATGTGTCAGTGCCAACAGTATATTGTTAGGTATTATACATCTCATCACCAAACCAAGACCACTTTCCTTTCCCCTCCCTATCTTAAAGGTAAACAACATGATTGGAGGTAGTCCTCCACTTGGGTTTAACTATTATAGATTTTCACAGCAGAATCCTTGCATACTAGTAGTTTACTTAAGTAAACTATGCAAGGATTCTGCTGTGAAAATTTGGGGTAAAAATCAATGTTGACTCATTTTAAAACAAGTGAACTACCATAAGTATTCCTTGTGACAGATTTATACGGGATTAATTTCTATCAGAACACGAGACTAATTCAATACTGCTGTGTTAATGGTTCATTCTCCTTCAGCAAATAAATTCGAGACAAATGCTTTCAGCAAAGATTTACACTTTAGGTAATGTATACATTGCTATATGTCCCAACTCATTTGCTTCTTCGGGCATTTTCAAGCGTTCTCAATCATGTTATTAGCCTTTAACAGAAATGTATAAATTAAATGAAATAGTGAATAATCATACAAATGCCCGGCAACAATTTGTGGCAGAGGCAGAAAAATAATAAACAACCATTCTAACCAATATTTAACATTTTTCAGTGTTGTCACAAATCAAAATAATTTTTACAGTCATAATTACAAAAAAATACAGTGTGTCCCAGAAAAAAGGAAACCGAGATTGATGAAGATATTTCAATCTCTTAAAAACAAATATGAAAAACAAGTTGTACGTGGTTGGAAAGCATATTTTCTCCTTTTTATTTGATACCAGTCACAGAGATTCCCATTCACGCATGGCTGAGCAAAGACAATAAGAAGGGACAGGGTCATAAAATCATTTGCACGAGCAAATTTGAAATTCAAACTCTCATGCTTGAATGTATTTTGAGTATCTTCGACATTGAAGGGCATCATTGAAAAGCTGATTTTATCTTCTTTCATATGATACCACATTTATGAAAAGTAAGCGTTGCATCCATGAGAAAAGACAATTTGAAATGATGCTTGTTTTCAGAAATGTTCCAAAATGCATTCATTAACACTGTTTTCTGGAATTGGCAGCCAGCAACCAAGAAATTATGATTCGGAGCCTATTGTTGTGTCCCGAGCAAGATATTATATGAAGTCAGCCGTGCGTGAACCTTATTGTTCTGTTCGCTTCCATTTTTAAAAAATTATTCATTTTAAAAATCACGCTAAAACAGGCATGTTTTAATTTTACTTGTTCTAGGGCATACATAATTCATTTTTTAACGCCTGAGGTGTCATATAAAAGACAAAAATTCTGAATTTTTATGTCATGCTTTTATTTTTTAAAAACAATTACATTTACTACCATGAAAATGGACTCAAAGATGGAATATGCGCGTGCAAATGAAATTTTGGTAGCACCAATATCCATTGTTTTAGTTCAATAACGCGTGAACGAATAATAATAAGTAATGTATCAAATGAAAGAAGAGGAAAAGAGCTTTACAATCATACCTAATTCATTGAAGAAATTATTCATTATGATGGAATATCTTTGCTATGAAATCCGGTTTCCTTTTTTCTGGGACACACTGTATATACTATATCCCTTATTCTTTTTACATTATTATAATGAGTGTAAGTATGAATTCCTATAAGAACATCACAAATAATGTAGTAGTAGTATTTAATACCAAAGGGGAATGGCAAAATTGGAAGGAATATAGGATCCAATGTTACCAGAATCAAGTGCACTGTTTAAGTTTTTGCTGTGAAAATTCCAAGGTTAATATTATCTCTTTGTTGTAAAATAACCCCCAGAAACTGCTGTAATGGTCAAATTTGTTGCATAGCTTTCTTTGGATTAAATTTCTATCAAGACCATACTTTAATTCAATGAATGCTTGTTTGTCCTATAGTAAACAAATTCAAGAGAATCAAGAAAAATCTTTAAAGTATGGAAGTTGGTGTATATATTAGAATATGTTTCTTTTGTTTTTACCATCTCCATGGATCATGTCACTGCCTTTAAAGATTTGTATTCATTCATATATGCCACGTCAAAACACCTAAAATGAATGAAATCTCAGCTGAAATATATACCAAGTGGAAAGACTGATTATAAATAAACCCTGTCATAGAGACTTGGGCGTAAAATATTGAGTTTTGGTGAAAATCTGGACGGTCAAACTTCATCCTTTTTCAAATTGCTGGCCAGCAAATTAATAAAAATCTGCGACGTCAAACGTGCACGTGCCATTCCAAAATTGTCCGATCAGCCGTTAGCCAACGGTCGTGCAGAGCCTTAGCCGTTTAACCAATCAGAGCGCTCCGCTCATCTTGCGACATTACACAAAAACCGCGATTTGCAGTTTGAGCAAAATTGAAACTCACGGAAAGAACAACATTCTGGTAACATGTCGTTATTAGTTTTTCTCATAAAACAACAAATTCATGACGTATGGATCTCAAACTTTCAACACACCATTAGTAAGTACTAAACTTCCGTTTGGTATTGATAATGAAGGGAAGTAATGGACTTGCACATCCCTGACACAATCTTTAACTGTACAAATACAGTCTACTCTGCAAGAAGATGAATCTGAGGGGACCAAAGAAATAGCTTTGACTAATTGACTTTATAGGGAAAAATTAACTTACAAGAGGTCCAAAACAAATGAAAACAAAGACTAGGAGCCAGAATTGGGCCTTGGACTTGGGAAATATTTGACCTCTGCAACTTAGACTTATGCAGAGTTACCTGTACTTCAATCTTAACCCACTGAAGACTAGACATGATATATCTCGTTGTGAGGTCTATGGGAAATGTATGTTAAAGCAAAATCAAACCGTCTTCAACGGGTTAATTGAACTTTTTTTCTCCGTTTCTCCCATTGCAAAAAGTACCTCACGTAAAATAATTTTAATCCATTGAAGACTAGACACGAGATATCTCATTGTGAGGTCTATGAGAAATGTGTGTTAAAGCAAAATCAAACCGTCTTCAATGGGTCAATTTTAATTTTTTTCTCCTTTTCTCCCATTGCTACATTTACCTCACATAATATGATTTAACTCATTGAAGACTAGACATGAGATATGTTGTCTCAAAGTCTATGGGAAATGCATGTTAAAGCCAACTGGCCTGTCCACTGGACCCGATAGGTGGCGCACCATATTGCAAATACCGAGAACTGACCTCAGGGGCCAAAAGTAGGTAAATCCTATCATGCATTTAAAAGAAAATAAAAATGTGAAAAGTTTCCGTGCAACGAAAGACGGACAAAAAATGATCACAATAGCTCATGTGAGCTTGTAATGTAAGTACTGCATACCCATTGACCTACTTTGCACAAAAATGGGGTCCAGTGTGTACACATAGCTATTCCATCCTAAATTTGTTTATATGCATATGTGTATAAATAAGATATCCTTGCTTTTATAGCACCGTGTCTGTCAGCAGACAAGTCATTAGCCTGCCAGTGATGTTCTGAATCTACTGTATTTGCCACAGATTTCAGGTACAAATATTTTCACAATTTTGATGCATTTGCATTCACTTTTCACAGGTTTATCAGACAGTGAAAATCTTCTTGTCTGTTTACTCGCAAAGTTTATGAAAATAGTACCACTGTGAAATATTCAGCATATACAGTACTTTGAGCTTTGTACACTTATCAAACAGAACTACAGATATGTGGGGACCAATGTGGCAGGCAGAAGGGCCCTAGCATAAGTTCCAAGCAGAAGGACCTTTAAGGTTAGTGACATGATTGGGAACACTTGAAAATGCCTCAAGAACCAAATAAGTTGAAATATATACCAACTATACACCAGCTGGAGTGCATCTCCCCTCAGGAAGGATTTGTCTCTCATTAGTTTACTTAAGGAGAATCAAGCATGAACATTAATTCTATCGGGGCACGATAAAAATAGGGCCCACAGAGAGCCACACAGCAGGTTTGCCTGCCACTACGGATATTGGCATTAGTTATTTTAGAATGAGTCAACGTTCGACTATAAGATTTTCACAGGAGAATTCTTGCGTAGTTTACTTGATTCTAGAATAGTTTCAGCCTAAGTTGAGGACTACCCCCAATCATGTCATTTACCTTTAACACTAAACTGCCTCTAGAATTTCATTGTTTGTTTTTTAACGAAATCAACGTAGTGTAATGTTTTTATTTCCTGCTGTTAAATGCAAATATCAAATGAGGCAATATTTCTCAAATTAAAAAAAATTTACTGGCGAGGCCTTTCTGCTGGGAACATATGCCAAGACCCGTCTGCAGCCAGGCCACATAACGAATTATTACATACCAAAGTCTTATGACCAACTGTCCATGTAACTCTCAAGCCACTATCAAAATGTCCCTGGGGTGCAAAAAGCTCATATCTCAAAAATTTTAAATGTTTTGGAGAGCCAGAAAACATGGCTGCGTTCACACGGTAACATATGGGATAGTCATAGTTTTACCTGGTGATGGTTGTTCTATTTTTTAGATCTGAAATGTCAGATTTGGACAAAACAGAATCTGACTTCCTAGCTACAAGTTTACGTAAAAACCTCATTTTCATCAAATATTGAGATACAAGGTTTTGTCACCCCAGGGTATACTGTACAGTATGATATGACATCCACTAAACCTGACAGTTTTCTGGGCTTCTGGGCGATGCAGCAACTCATTTGCTATCCCAGTCAAGAGCTGTGAGCTTTATAAACTGAGTATGACGAACAACTCAAGCTCATTGGGGCATTGCGCGTCACCGGCACTGGTAGACGCAAGTATGAGAAGTCTGGCAGGCTATTCTTCGGGGTTTGTCACCATCTAGCGAACCATCGGGTTTTCGTTGACTCGTTCCAATTTTTCGAAATGTTTCCGTGCATTCTTGATGTTGATCAACGTCGTGGCTGGAGCTATGAATGAGGGAAAGGGAAAGAGAGGGCAGTGGAATGCAAAGATGAAAGAAGAAAAATCTTTACAAATATGACACATAATATTGCATTCACACAAATATTAGCTGGATACATGCCCATGAAGTTTCAAACTAGTCAAGACATTCTAAAACTTGCCACACTACGTGAAATTAAGTTAGTGACCAAAACAATGAATATTTACATAGATTCTACAAACTGAGGAGAGAAAATTGCTCTATACAAGTCAGAATTTGTAATGGAAGATTAGATCACTCTGAATGTCATACTACTCGATGTGAAAGATGCACATTTAGTCACAAATTCTGATTTACCATTCAGTGAAACTGATGCATAATCTGTGCAATTTGACTGTCAAAACCGAAAACTATCAAAAGTTTTCTTTTCAAGACCACCACATTACATAAATGCACCCTGCAAAGTGACTGACATTGACACACCTTGGATAATCCTGACTGCACCCTGTGCCCCGTGTGCCATCCCCCCCCCTCCCCGTCCATTCCCCAGGGATGGGATGGTGGGTCTTACAAATGACAGGTCCATTAGTCGTCTACCATGGAGGAATGCAAGAATATAAACTACTCACGAATAGAAAGATCTGACATGATGACCATAACATAAGTGTTCTGTGTGAAGACGTCGATGAAAGCTGCAAAGCTGGAATTCCTGACTTCCATGCTCTGGAACGAGGCAGCAAGTTTACTGAAGGTGGGCATAAAACAAGCAAGAATTCAACTGTTTCGCTAGTAAGTATGCTCCAATTCAAATAATCCCAGAACAACTGAATAATTCAACTCACTAGGCAGGGCTCCACACTAACTTTTTTTTTACTTGCCCTTCGGGCAAAAAAGTGTGTGCATGTGTGCCACTAACTTACCACTGAAAGTTAGCGGCTGCCAACTTTCAGTGGAATACATCATTCAAGAAAAAGCTTTTATAATTTGGAGAAGAAATCAGTTATTTTCAGCGCAGCACTATAAAATCAGATCACACATAGATCTAGCCTAAATAACAGCAACACAAAACAAGAAGAAAAATAGTCTGGACTTGATCAAAACTTATTTGAAGGCTGGCTGCCAAGCTAGTAGCAAACATGGGCTCTCATCTTGACTTTTTGAAACATCGCGTTCAGATTGGCAAGGTCACTTCAACACTTCAGGCAGCCATCAGGCTGGGTGGGAGTGGGAGTCATGGGAGTGCTTTGCCGTTCGGTGGGCTATTTTGGAGGTCAAATTCCAGTATGCCTTTTCCACCAGATATAGCCAAATTGATGTTTTCTAGGTAGTCGTAAATGTATGAAAACTGAGAAGAAGAGTGTTGAACAGTTACACAAACAATATTTTTCATGCACTTTCAAGCTCCGCTGCCGATGGCATAGAGTCACAAACAGAGCTGACACTCGACAAGCAGCAATTTGTCATTTGTACAGTTCGGAGTCAAGGCAGCTCACAGCTCCAATTATCGAGTTTGGATAAAATTACTTACATTTTCCCGTCTAAGGTATTCCAAACCCTCCAAATACGTGCCCCTTTTCTTCATATTAATGGTAATTACATTAATTTTTTACATTTACTTCCGATTCGCGTTTGTGTAGTGTATGATATTTAGCTGCACACACGCATTTGAATGAATGGGAGTACAGATATTTATCTTAGTTGTGCACACATCATACCATACTAAACACAAAAAGTAAGTTCCCCCTTATTCAAAGTACCATAACTTTTTAACGAAGCAAATTTGAGCAGAACAATTTAGCAGGGGTGTTCTTACACTCATTGACTAAATTCTGTATGAAAATGCGACTGATCTGTCATGTCATGCATGAGTGAGCATGCATTAAAGGCAACAATGTCACTTTTCAAAAGTCACAGGAGTCATCTCTTATGCCAAAATAATGGTAAATAATGGCATTTTTTGCTTTATTTATAAAGTGTGTTCACTCAAGCATGACATGGTTACAACCTCTCATGTTCGTACAACATGTTAAGATACATGTTGATGAAAAATATTGGATTTCATTTTTTTCAAGCAATTTAATGGATTTTACAATTTCAAAATTCAGGAAGGACGGACATTTTTAAATTGAGCTCACCTTGGCGTAAAATATGCAAAAGTGTCAGGGGAGGTGTAAGGGGGTCAAACGATAGATGATTAACATAATTAGCCCTTAATCATTCACCAGAAACAGAATTTGTCAAAATCCTGCATCAGAAATCCCCCAAAATGACCCTTGTGACTTTTGAAAAGTGACTTTTTACCTTTAATATGTGCTCACTCATGCATGACTTGACGGATCGATCACATTTTCACACAGAAGTTAGGCAATGAGTCCAGAAACACTCCTTCATACTAATTTTGCTCAAAATTATTTCGTTAAAAAGATACAGCATTTTGAATAAGGGGGAACTTCCTTTTTGTGTAGTGTTTACATGCATTCGCCTGAAATGTGAGATTACAATCGGGAATCGGCGATTTTACACTTTGGCGAACGTGCGTGCGAGCAGCAGTATACGCACAGGAAGTAGGGTGGGGAGTTGAGTACACGGACACCTAATTTTTGAATTTTTTTCTGGACATGTTGCCAAAAAATGTCATTTTCAAATGATCAATATCAGTATTTTCAAGAGAAGTCAAGATTTATGGAAAGAAAAATAGATGCTGCGTACCCGTGTTCTGTTTGCAACTTTGCGCGATAGTTCCCCGATGTGTACTGCGCCGTTCTAACGCGTGGTGTCCGGGCACTCAACCCTTCGGGAAATACAACCTCTCATGATACTGTACTTGCGTGGATTCCGTGCTTGCTGCACTCGACTCGCGCTGAGCTAGCTAGCCGGCCGCAGCCGCTGGTCGAGCTGCCACCTCAGTGCAAGGCTCAGCAAGCAATGGACGGGAGCAGGTGTTTTCTCCGACGACCGCTCGCGTTCTTTTATCATAAATACAAGCGCGATTTCGGAGCTTGCCAGAGCGAACGGGCTAGCGTATTTTTGTTCCCCAAGACAATCAAAATTTTACTTGCCCGATCGGGCAAGTAAATTGTTACATTTTGATATTTTACTTGCCCGACATGACATTTTACTTGCCCCGGGCAAGCGGGCAAGTGCTAGTGTCGAGCCCTGCATTATGAATCGTATCTTACATGATCTGTTATGCCACCCCATCCCCGCCCATCTGCATACCTGACCATATCTAGAAAGGTACATTTTGTAATTTGATAATATGGACACATGATGCACACATGTTGATGTGCCCCCTCCCTTCTCCCCCCCCCCCGACCTTTAACTTTGGTTAAAATCCAGAAACCCTTTTAGAAAGTGCTCTTATGAAGAACATGGACAGACAGACAGACAAATTGACAAACTGATGGACAAACAAGGTGATACCTTTACATCTCCAATCCAAAACTTTGTTTGCATATGGTTTAAATGCTGACAGAAGCACACATACTTCATACTATCTGTAAGCAATTTGTCAGTTTCTTCCAACTTAAATATGAGAGATAGTCTTGATTATCCAACCAAATGGTATTTACTTGTCTCGGTACATTCCATCATGTCAAGTCAGACTCTACATACCTACAGCTCAGCTTGAATTGCTTTATAATGTTGCTGATCTTCTCAAATCTGTGTACATCTTTGTGTGGCCTCCTTTGACAGTGAGAAATTACCTGTAAATGACAAATTACAATCAATGCAGTCACAATCACGATGAATAGCAATGTCAACCAGTCTAAAGTCATTTCACAGCTCTTTTCATTTTCAAATTTTAAATACTACACTTTTATATACCTATCTTTAGTTGGATCAAGTTTGAACAACTAGCACATCAATGATGTGGTGCTCATCCGGCATCCGGCAGAGAAATTTACACAATTTTTTTAAATTTCACCAAGTTGACACAGTAATATGATTTTCAAATAAAAATTTGCATAAATACTGTTTGAGGCAAAATTTCAAAATTCTGTGTAGAAGTTGTGTGTACTGTTGTATCTTTATTACGTGTAACAAAATTAAATTGAAATGCAGGAAAAGAAGATTTTTGGTGTTTTTTTAATCAATTTTGCATAAATTAGAATAACTAATTTTTCTGGACAAAATTTAAAAATTCCACATAGAAAGTCAATGTACCTCATGTAGCTCTACCAGATGAAACAATAGAAAAAAATTTTATGTGATTTTTAAAATAAATTTTGCATAAATTAGCATAAATAATTTCTAGATAAATATTTCAAAATTCTATGTAGAAGTTCAGTATGCCTCATCATAGTTCTACCAGATAAACAAAAACAAAAATTAAAAACGGTTGACAAATGGAGCATTTCTTGTGCTTTTGAATAAATTTTCCATAAATTAGCATAACTAACTAATAATAATTAGCATAATAATAGGAGGATTAGGGGCTTGACAAGAGATTAACACAGAGGCACTGTGTTTTGGGACATTAACTCTTTACACGCGTATTCGCATCCATGCACCCCTGCAGCGTGTGGGATTCGCATTTCAGCCTCAAACGTAGAAACGATTGTATTCACCGAATTACACTGATTTTACCGATACTAAGCTTAGCAGTAATCTTTTTGTATTGTTTACATTCCTCAAGTACGGGGTATTATGTTGATTCTTAAGGAACCAGAAAAATCGATAAATACAATCAAGACTTCATGATACAATAGGACCAAGGATAAGACACAAGTTAACTTGAAAAGTGCTGAAAAGGTCAATTACACTAAGACGCGCTATTCACGGATAATATCTTCATTCACTCTCATTTGGTGACTCATCTCTTTCATGAACTTGTAAAAGTCAGGTTTTTTGTATAACTTTTGGTTTACCCTCTTTTATTATTTGAATGGAGTTGTATATTTTCAAGCAGGAAACTAGAACTACATGTATGTTGGTTACAATTAGCCATTACTTACAAAATTAGATGTTATTTCCAACACCCTTTATGCATTAAGAAGGTCTTGTAAAATGTACTTCAACTTTGCTGTAGGACATTTTTCCTAAAACGTTGTTGTCCAGTTATGGCTAGTTGAAGTCAGTGAATTATTTCCTTTCCCGATACTGAGCGCTCTTTGAAATTAACTCCGCACGCACGGGATACAGGGTCCCGCGCACAAAGAGTTAAGGGTTACGAGTGAACATTTGGCTCAGCTCCACTCACCAGAAACGTGGCCCTCTCAAATAGCAATACTTCATCGGCGTCGATGATGTCGGCAAAGTTGGTGAGGTTGGTCTCCAGCTGCTCGACGTTGGGGATGAGGAGATAGACGATGGAGGACCAGGCCTGGTACAGGGTCTCGTCCCAGATGGACGTCCGGAAACAGGTGCAATCCAGGGGCTTGGACAACCGCTTCAGGTCCTCCTCACGCTCTCGGAAGATCTGGAGTGAGAAGGGTCAAAGGTTACCATGGGCAAGTAAAATTTCATATTGGGCAAGAAAGAGATCAAAATGTTAAAATTCACCTGAACGATTGGGCATGTAAAAATTTGATTGCTAAATGATGAAAACCTTACTAAAACCAAACAAAATATGTGTGACATTTTTGTTCAATGAATGTATAAATAATTTTGTCATTACTTTGTTTATTGTACCAGTACTGGTACTTCATTTTCTGTGTTTGGAAGCTTGAGTTTCGAGCTTAAATAGCATGCCATATGCCTGTCCCATTTCATGTGTTATTTGATGATGGTCTGTGCAAAATTGTGGTACATTTTCGTGACTCTTTAGTTCATAAATTCATATATCACACCTTTTGCAACCCCCCAAAATTAAACTAACAAACTTCCAATGTCAAAAAAAGACCTTACAAGTTAAAATTAATGAAAAATTTATTCCATAAGGTTTCATATTTACTATTCTTTATTTTCGGGCAAGTAAATTTTTGGTTGAGCAAGTACAAATCTGAAAGTGAAAAAGGTTAACGTGCAGGCCTGGTTTAGGAGCCTGAATTTTATTGCTGGGCACATAGGCATACTAAGGTGGGTGTTTTCGGTATTCAAACATCGTCTGTTTTCCACCAAAATACCCTTTTCCCTGGACCTCTCCCCCCTTTTTTTCTGAAAACACCTGCCTTTAGAACAATGGAAATGGTTGCTGTCAAACCTGATGACCTTTTTTTGTTAGTCTCTCTATTTGGGACCATGGATTAGGTTCCCATCAGACCTGATGACCTTTTTCTCTTTATTTTTGCTTCTTGCTTTGTTTTGGACCATGGAACAGGTTTCTGTCTATTACCATATGCCCGCTTTTTTATTGGATTGTTGCTTCATTTTGGATGATAAAACACACCCCCTTTGAAAAATCCTGGATACCGGTACACCCAGATGATTGGGCAGATGCTGCTGCTGTTATTTTGTATGAAATGAAATCAACATCAGGCTTTTCAAGTTCATTCTCTAGTAAAGAAAAGTGTATTTAAGTTGCACTTCACGTAAGTTATGGTATGTATTTGAAGACGTTGAGCTGAAATCATTGAATTCGGACATTGGACAGAGGTTTTAACAGGCTGAAAAACACGACTATTCCACAGTTTTGTTTCACAGCTGTGAATCTGAATGCTGATATGATGCAGTATTTGGTACCCTGGGGTACCAAGTTAAAATCCGCCATTTTGTTGAATTATTTATTTTATTTTTTAACACTGTACCCTGGGCTACAAAATTATGTAAAAGTTATGTCATAAGTGTTAGAATTACAAATTTAGCTTCATTTTTGACCATTTTTCGCAAGTTTATGCCTTTTTGTAGCGCACTTACGCAGGTTCTGTATCATAAACACTGATTTCAGTGAACATAACTGAAGAAAATACATTTTTGGACACAAGAGGGCGCTGCACAACGCGGTACCCCGGGGTACGATGGTACCCCAGGGTACGGCGTGGTGCATCATATACTGCCTAATTACCCACGGTTTCAGCCTAATATCACATTGATTCAGTACACCAATAAAACGAAAATCTCAATACTGCCATATCGATATGATTTATTATACAATGTACAACACCTATTAAGATTGTACGCTATCTGATCGGTCGACTGCCCTTCACAGGGCATACGCTAACCGCACCACTGCACTCGCTTGGTACGCGGAGTGCAGTTTTGTTAAAGCAGTTTCGCATAATTGAACTCTTATGATGTCACCAACCATGTACATTATTATACACGCAGTGCAATTTCGTTAACGCACTTTCGCACTAGTGAACTATGGTTGCACATCAATCAATTACGCGTATTTGTGTCATGCGCATAACATACTGTTATGCTTCTTTTACAGTAAAGCTCGCTGAGTAAAATCAAACTTTTATAACATTTAGACCTTGAAACAAGTGAATCATTAAATTATGCGATGTGTAATATATGTCCCCGCCGTAAGTGTAGATCTGTGGAGTGGCATGAATGTTTGGAATATGTGACAGTTCCTTCTGGATAAATTTTAAATAAATTTGCATGATTAATGAATTTCAGAATTCTGTGTAAAAGTTTGGAAGCCCAAACCAAACCCTATTAGATGAATCAAACAGAATCAAAATCCGATGTGAAATGTAGAAGTAGCATTTTAAGTGTTTTTAACGAAATCTGCATAAATTTGCATAATCAATGAATTTCAGAATTCTGTGTAGTGGTTTGAAAGCCCCCACCAAGCCCTATCAGATGCACCAAACAGAATCAAAATAGCTGTAAAATGTAAGAGAAGTAGCATTTTTTTCATTAATTTTGAGGAGATTGGCATAAATTTGCATAATTAATGAATATTGGAAATTTGTGTAGAAATTTGAAAGCCCCAACCAAGCCACATCACATAAACTAAACATAATCAAAATCCTCTGTAAAATGTAGGAGATAACTGGAGAAAAACTCCGGTCATTTTACCCAGCGTTTTTTTTTTTTTGAAGGGAAAATGCATGGTAAAAATCATGCTAACCAGCATTTTCATATTTAACCACAGAAATTTCTCCGGTTCAAGTTTTCTGCAATAGGCCCCTGGTCATCTTACCAGATCTCTCTGGTCTTCCTGTACCAGGTCCATCTTATGGATGAGGCAGAAGATCTTGGCGTTGGGTGATCGTTGGAGGATGGCTTCCAGG